>CM038143.1:392089078-392382365 GCA_021437245.1 Aegilops speltoides
CTTTGAAAAAAAGTTCATCGATTTTGAAAAAAGTTCACTAAATTTGACAAAAAGTTCATCAAATTTGTGAAAATTTTGTCAAATTTAAAAACATTCTTTGATTTTGAAATCGAATTTAAAAAAAGTTCATAAAATTTGAATATTTTCATCAAATTTTAAGAAATTCATCAAATTTGAAAAACGTTTGTGCACTATGAAAAAGAAGGAAAAATAATAAAGAAAAGGGAAAAAAGAAAGAAAAAACCAAATAAAATGTCACATCCCTAGTCTGTTATGCAGCTCCGCTAGTTCTCATGTTTGCATCATGCTTAAATTACATTTAATTTTGAAATAAGGATTGATCAAACCCTAGCACCACATTAGTTAAACTAGGTTTAATAAAATACTTTTCAATGAACTCAAAATGCTTTTAAAAAATGTTCTATGGAAAAAGGTGAAACCTCAACCAGAGATGGTGCACATTTTTTCATAGCATTTATGGCCTTTGAATTAATCTATATTGTATTTGAAATGGAGTTATAAAATTCTATAATTAATTTTGTAGCTCCAGTAGTTATGAAAATTATGGAGGATCTCTGAAATATCCATTTTGCACCCACCATTTTTTCCAGAATTTTTAAAGTTGATTTGGTACAGAAACTAAATCAAAAACAGAGGAAGAAAATAGAAAACATAATGTAAGCAGCTTCACCGAGGTCTTTCATTGAAAAACTCTTATTCAAGTATCCCTTTATGCTATCCAGAAATTCTATATCATTTCCGATCAGCAATATGTCATCTACATATAATATCGTAAATGCTACTGAGCTCCCACTCACTTTCTTGTAAATACAAAGCTTCTCCAAAAGTCTCAGACAAACCCAAATGCTTTGATCACACTATCAAAGCGCTTATTCCAACTCCGAGATGCTTGCACCAGTCCATAAATGGATCATTGGAGCTTGCACACTTTGTTAGCTCCCTTTGGATCGATAAAACCTTCTCGTTGCATCATATACAACTCTTCTTCCGTAAATCCATTCAGAATGCAGTTTTACATCCATTTGCCAAATTTCATAATCATAAAATGCGGCAATTGCTAACATGATTCGGACAGACTTAAGCATCGCCACTGGTGAGAAGGTCTCATCGTAGTCAATCCCTTGAACTTGTCGAAAACCCTTTGCGACAAGTCGAGCTTTGTAGACGATAATATTACCGTCGGCGTCGGTCTTCTTCTTGAAGATCCACTTGTTTTCTATTGCTTGCCTACCCTCGGGCAAGTCAACCAAAGTCCATACTTTGTTTTCATACATGGATCCCATCTCGATTTCATGGCCTCAAGCCATTTTATGGAATCTGGGCTCACCATCGCTTCTTCATAGTTCGTAGGTTCATCATGATCTAGTAGCATGATTTCCGAACAGGATTACCGTACCACTCAGTGCGGATCTTATTCTCGTTGATCTACGAGGTTCTGCGAAGAACTTGATCTCAAGTTTCATGATCAACATCATCAACTTCCTCACTACTTGGTGTAGATGTCTCGAAACCGGTTTCGCGATTTAACTACTTTCAAGTAAGGGAGAAGGTACAATTACCTCATCAAGTTCTACTTTCCTCCCACTCACTTCTTTCGAGAGAAACTCCTTCTCTAGAAAGGATCCATTCTTAGCAACGAATGTCTTGCCTTCGGATCTGTGATAGAAGGTGTACCCAACTGTCTCCTTTGGGTATCCTATGAAGACACATTTCTCGATTTGGGTTCGAGCTTATAAGGTTGAAGCTTTTTCACATAAGCATCGCATCCCCAAACTTTAAGAAACGACAACTTTGGTTTCTTGCTAAACCACAGTTCATAAGGTGTCGTCTCAACGGATTTCGACGGTGTTCTATTCAAGTGTGAATGCGGCCGCCTCTAGAGCATAACCCCAAAACGATAGCGGTAAATCTGTAAGAGACATCATAGATCGCACCATATCTAGTAAAGTACGACATTCGACGCTCGGACACACCATTACTACTGTGGTGTTCCGGTGGCGTGAGTTGCTAAACTATTCCGCATTGTTTCAAATGTAGACCAAACTCAGAACTCAAATATTCACCTCCACGATCGATCGTAGAAATTTAATTTTCTTGTTACGATGATTTTCAACTTCACTCTGAAATTCTTTGAACTTTTCAAATGTTTCAGACTTATGTTTCATTAAGTAGATATACCCATATCCGCTTAAGTCATCTGTGAAGGTGAGAAAATAATGATATCCGCCACGAGCCTCAACATTCATTGGACCACATACATACGCATGTATGATTTCCAACAAATCTGTTGCTCTCTCCATAGTACCGAGAACGGGTTCTAGTCATCTTGCCCATGAGGCACGGTTCAAGTGCCAAGTGATTCATAATCAAGTGACTCCAAAAGTCCATCAAGATGGAGTTTCTTCATGCGCTTTACATCGATATGACCTAAACGGCGGTGCCACAAATAAGTTGCACTATCATTATCAACTCTGCATCTTTTGGTTTCAACATTATGAATATGTGTATCACTACTATCGAGATTCATCAAAATAGACCACTCCTCAAGGGTGCATGACCATAAAAGATATTACTCATATAAATAGAACAACCATTATTCTCTCGATTTAAATGAATAACCGCCTCGCATCAAACAAGATCCGGATATAATGTTCATGCTCAACGCAGGCACCAAATAACAATTTAGGTCTAAAACTAATCCCGAAGGTAGATGTAGAGGTAGCGTGCCGACCGCGATCACATCGACTTTGGAACCATTTCCCACGCGCATCGTCACCTCGTCCTTTGCTAGTGTTCGCAATCCGTAGTCCTGCTTTGAGTTGCAAATATTAGCAGCAGTAACCAGATCAAATACCAGTGCTCTGCGAGCTCTAGTAAGGTACACATCAATAACATGTATATCACATATACCTTTGTTCACCTTGCCATCCTTCTTATCCGCCAAATACTTGGGGCAGTTCCGCTTCAAATGACAGTACCGCTTGCAGAGAAGCACTCGATTTCAGGTTTAGGTTCAGACTTGGGTTTCTTCTCTTGAGCAAAGAACTTGCTTGCTGTTCTTCTTGAAGTTCCTTCTTCTTCCCTTTGCCTTTCTTCTTGAAACTAGTGGTCTTATTGACCATCAACACTTGATGCTCCTTCTGATTTCTACCTCCGCAGCCTTTAGCATTGCGAAGAGCTCGGTATAGTCTTTACTAACCCTTGCATATTATAGTTCATCACGAAGCCTTTGTAGCTTGGTGGCGGTGATTGAAGAATTCATCAATGACACAATCATCCGGAAGATTAACTCCCAATTGTGTCAAGTGATTGTAGTACCCGGACATTACGAGTATGTGCTCACTAATGTAACTATTCTCCTCCATCTTGCAGCTATAGAACTTATTGGAGACTTCATATCTCTCAATCCGGGCATTCTGTTGGAATATCAACTTCAACTCTGGAACATCTCATATGCTCCATGACGCTCAAAACGTCGTTGAAGTCCCGGTTCTAAGCCGTAAAGCATGGCACACTCGAACTATAGAGTAGTCATCGCTTTGCTCGCCAGACGCTCACAACATCCGGTGTTGCTCCAGCGAGAGGTCGGCACCTAGCGGTGCATCCAGACGTAACTCTTACGTGCAGCAATGAGGATGATCCTCGTTACGGACCCAGTCCGTGTAATTGCTACCATCATCTTTCAACTTTGCTTTCTCAAGGAACGCATTAAAATTCAACGGAACAACAAAGACGAGCCATCTATCTACAATCAAACATAAACAAGCAAGATACTATCAGTACTAAGTTCATGATAAATTTAAGTTCAATTAATCATATTACTTAAGAACTCCCACTTAGAAAGACATCTCTAGTCATCTAAGTGATCACGTGATCCAAATCAACTAAACCATAACCGATCATCACGTGAAATGGAGTAGTTTTCAATGGTGAACATCTTATGTTGATCATATCTACTATATGATTCACGCCGACCTTTCGGTCTCCGTGTTCCGAGGCCATATCTGCATATGCTAGGCTCGTCAAGTATAACCCGAGTATTTCTGCGTGTGCAAAACTGGCTTGCACCCGTTGTAGATGGACGAGAGCTTATCACACCCGATCATCACGTGGTGTCCGGGCACGATTTAACTTTGGCAACGGTGCATACTCGGGAGAACACTTCTTGATAATTTAGTGAGAGATCATCTTATAATGCTACCATCAATCAAAGCAAGATAAGATGCATAAAGGATAAACATCACATGCAAATTAATATAAGTGATATGATATGGTCATCATCATCTTGTGCTTCGTGATCTTCATCTCCGCAGCACCACCATGATCACCATCGTCATCGGCGCGACACCTTGATCTCCATCGTAGCATCGTTGTCGTCTCGCCAATCTTATGCTTCTACGACTATCGCTACCGCTTAGTGATAAAGTAAAGCATTACAAGGCGATTGCATTGCATACAATAAAGCGACAACCATATGGCTCCAGCCAGTTGCCGATAACTTCGGTTACAAAACATGATCATCTCATACAATAAAATATAGCATCACGTCTTGACCATATCACATCACAACATGCCCTGCAAAAACAAGTTAGACGTCCTCTACTTTGTTGTTGCAAATTTTACGTGGCTGCTACGGGCTTAAGCAAGAACCAGTCTCACCTACGCATCAAAACCACAACGATACTTCGTCAAATAGACTCCGTTTAACCTTCTCAAGGACCGGGCGTAGCCACACTCAGTTCAACTAAAGTGAGAGGGACAGACACCCACCAGTCACCTTTAAGCAACGAGTGCTCGTGGCGGTGAAACCAGTCTCGCATAAGCGTACGCGTAATGTCGGTCTGGGCCGCTTCATCTCACAATACCGCTGAACCAAAGTATGACATGCTGGTAGGTAGTATGACTTGTATCGCCCACAACTCACTTGTGTTCTACTCGTGCAAAAACATCAAACCATAAAAACCTAGGCTCTGATGCCACTGTTGGGAAACGTAGTAATTTCAAAAATTTTCCTACGCACACGCAAGATCATGGAGATGCATAGCAACGAGAGGGGAGAGTGTTGTCTATGTACCCTCGTAGACCCGAAGCGGAAGCGATCACAACGTAGAGGAAGTAGTCGTACGTTCTCCTCGCGATCCGACCGATCCGCGCCGCGTCTCCGGCGCCCCGAGTTCTTGACACACGACAGCTCGATGACGTCCCTCGTACTCGATCCAGCCGAGTGTCGAGGGAGAGTTCCGTCAAGACGACGGCGTGGTGACGATCTTGATGTTTTACGGCGCAGGCTTCGTCTAAGCTTCATGACGGTATGACCGAGGTGGAATATGGTGGAGGGGGCACCGACACGGCTAAGGAACGATCCGTAGATCAAACTTGTGTGTCCTAGGGTGCCCCCTGCCCCGAGATATAAAGGAGGGAGGGGAGGCCGGCCGCCCCTATAGGCGCGCCAAGGAGGGGGAGTCCTCCTCCTAGTTGGAGTAGGACTCCCTTTCCTTGTCCAACTAGGAAGGAGAAGGGGAAGGAAAGAGAGGGAGAGGGAGAGGAAGGGGGGCGCCCCCTCCTTGTCCTATTCGGACTGGGGGCGCCACCTCTTGGTGCGGCCCTCTCTCTCCCTCTTGGCCCACTAAGGCCCATAACTTCCCGGGGTTCCGCAACCCCTCGGCACTCCGGTTTTCTCCGAAACTTCCGGAACCTTTCCGGTGTCCGAATATAGCCATCCAATATATCAATCTTTATGTCTCGACCATTCCGAGACTCCTCGTCATGTCCGTGATCACATCCGGACTCAACTTCTTGGTACATCAAAATACATAAACTCATAATAACCGCCATCGAAACCTTAAGCGTGCGGACCCTACGGTTCGAGAACAATGTAGACATGACCGAGACACGTCTCCGGTCAATAACCAACAGCGGACCTGGATGCCCATATTGGTTCCTACATATTCTACGAAGATCTTTATCGGTCGGACCGCATAACAACATACGTTGTTCCCTTTGTCATCGGTATGTTACTTGCCCGAGATTCGATCGTCGGTATCCAATACCTAGTTCAATCTCGTTACGGCAAGTCTCTTTACTCGTTCCGTAATACATCATCTCACAACTAACTCATTAGTTGTAGTGCTTGCAAGGCTTGATGATGTGTATTACCGAGAGGGCCCAGAGATACCTCTCCGACAATCGGAGTGACAAAACCTAATCTCAAATACGCCAACCCAACATCTGCCTTTGGAGACACTTGTAGTACTCCTTTATAATCACCCGATTACGTTGTGACGTTTGGTAGCACCCAAAGTGTTCCTCCGTAAACGGAGTTGCATAATCTCATAGTTACAGGAACATGTATAAGTCATGGATAAAAGCAAGAGCAACATACTAAACGATCGTGTGCTAAGCTAATGGAATGGGTCATGTCAATCAGATCATTCTACTAATGATGTGACCTTGTTAATCAAATAACAACTCTTTGTTCATGGTTAGGAAACATAACCATCTTTGATTAACAAGCTAGTCTAGTAGAGGCATACTAGTGACATGTTGTTTGTTTATGCATTCACACATGTATCATGTTTCCGGTTAATACAATTCTAGCATGAATGATAAATATTTATCATGAAATAAGGAAATAAATAATAACTTTATTATTGCCTCTAGGGCATATTTCCTTCAATTTTTGTATGCAGTTCTATAGGCCCATAATGCATCATCAAGTTTTTTGGACCAATTCTTTCTAGATCTATTCACAGTCTTTTGCAAAATTAATTTGAGCTCTCTATTGCTCAACTCTACTTGACCACTAGATTGCGGATGATAAGGAGATGCTATTCTATGATTAACATCATACTTAGCGAGCATCTTACGGAAAGCACCATGAATAAAATGTGAACCACCATCAGTCATAAGATATCTAGGGACTCCAAACCTCGGAAAAAATAACTTCTTTAAGCATTTTAATAGAAGTGTTATGATCAGCACTACTAGTTGGAATAGCTTCTACCCACTTAGTAACGTAATCAACCGCAACTAAAATATGTGTATAACCATTAGAGGCAGGAAAAGGTCCCATATAATCAAAGCCCCAAACATCAAACGGTTCAATAACAAGAGAATAATTCATAGGCATTTCTTGACGTCTACTAATGTTACCTATTCTTTGACATTCATCACAAGATAAGACAAACTTACGAGCATCTTTGAAGAGAGTAGGCCAATAAAAACCAGATTGTAGTACCTTGTGTGTAGTTCTATCGCCCAGTGGTGTCCTCCATAAGATTCAGAGTGACACTTACGTAGAATCTGTTCTGCTCATGCTCAGCACACAACGCCTAATAACACCATCTACTCCTTCTTTATAAAGGTGTGGATCATCCCGAAGTAATGTCTTAAATCATAAAAGAACTTTTTCTTTTGCTGGTATGTGAAACTAGGCGGTATATATTTAGCAACAATGTAATTAGCATAATCAGCATACCAAGGGGCAGTACAAGAAGCACTGACGACCGCTAATTGTTCATCAGAAAGCTATTGTTAATAGGCAGTGGGTCATCAAGAACATTCTCTAACCTAGACAAGTTATCTGCTACAGGGTTCTCAGCTCCCTTTCTACCAATAATATGCAAGTCAAATTCTTGGAGCAAGAGAACCCATCTAATGAGTCTAGGCTTAGCATCTTTCTTTTCCATAAGATATTTAATAGCAGCATGATCAGTGTGAATAGTAACTTTGGAATCAACAATATAAGGTCTAAATTTATCACATGCAAACACAACTGCTAAGAAGTCTTTTTCAGTAGTAGCATAATTTCTCTAGGCAGTATCAAGAGTCTTACTAGCATACTGTATAACATTCAATTTCTTATCGACTCTTTGCCCTAAAACAACACCTACAGAATAATCACTAGCATCGCACATAATTTCAAAAGGTAAATTCCAATCAGGCGGCTGAACAATAGGTGAAGTGATCAAAGCTTTCTTAAGTGTTTCAAACGCTTCTACACAATCATCATCAAAGACAAAAGGAATATCTTTTTGCAATAAATTATTCAGAGGCCTAGAGATTTTAGAAAAGTCCTTAATGAACCTCCTATAAAAACCGGCGTGACCAAGGAAACTTCTTATACCTTTTATGTCCTTGGGACATGGCATCTTTTCAATAGCGTCAACTTTGGCTTTATAAACTTCAATACCTCTCTCCGAGATCTTGTGCCCCAAGACAATGCCTTCATTAACCATAAAGTGACACTTTTCCCAATTCAGGACGAGACTAGTGTCTTCGCATCTCTGCAAAACTCGATCAAGGTTGCTCAAACAATCATCAAAAGAGGATCCATAGACTGAGAATTCATCCATGAATACCTCACAAATCTTTTCACAAAAATCAGAGAATATAGCCATCATGCATCTTTGAAAGGTAGCAGGTGGATTACATAAACCAAAAGGCATACGTCTATAAGCAAAAGTACCAAAAGGGCAAGTAAAAGTAGTTTTAGATTGATCCTTCGACGACACAGGTATCTGAGAGAAACCAGAATAACCATCTAGAAAGCAAAAATATGTATGTTTGGATAGTCTTTCTAGCATTTGATCAATAAGAGGTAAAGGGTAATGATCTTTCTTAGTAGCTTTATTTAACTTACGAAATCAATTACCATCCTATAACCTGTAATAATTCTTTTTATGGATCAATTCATCTTTATCATTAGGAACAACGGTAATACCTCCCTTTTTAGGGACACAATGGACAGGGCTTACCCATTCACTATCAGCAACGGGATAAATAATACCTGCCTCAAGGAGCTTTAGTATCTCCTTTCTTACCACTTCCTTCATCTTGGGATTTAATCTTCTTTGAGGATCTCTAACTGGTTTGTCATCTTTCTCCACCGAGATTTTGTGTTGACATAATGTGGGACTAATGCCCTTAGGATCATCCAGAGTATATCCAATAGCTGCTCGGTGCTTCTTCAGAGTTTTCAATAATCTATCTTCTTCTTTCTATGAAAGGTTAGCACTAATAATAACAGGATATATTTCTTTTTCATCAAGATAAGCACACTTAAGATTATCAGGTAATTGTTTGAGTTCAAACACGGGATCACCCTTAGGTGGAGGGGGATCCCCAAGAATTTCAACGGGAAGGTTATGTTTTAGCATAGGTTCCTGTTTAAGGAACACTTCATCTATTTCTTCCCTTTCCTTCATAAACATATCATTTTCATGGTCTAGCAAATATTGTTCTAATGGATCAGTCGGAGGAACAACAATGGAAGCAAGACCAATAATCTCATCCTTACTAGGTGGTTCCCTTTCACGAGGTTGTCTACTAAACTTAGCAAAATTAAACTCATGAGACATACCATCTATGCCAACAGTGACAATATTATTTTCACAATTAATCTTAGCACTAGTAGTATTCAAGAAGGGTCTACCAAAAATAAGGGGACAAAAATCATCTTGTGGGGAACCAAGAACAAGAAAATCAGCAGGGTATTTAAACTTCCCACACAAAACTTCAACATCTCTAACAATCCCAACTGGTTTAATGGTATCCCTATTAGCAAGCTTAATAGTAACATCAATGTCTTCTAATTCAACGGGTGCAATGTCGTGCATAATTTCTTTATATAGATCATAAGGTATCGCACTAGCACTAGCACCCATATCACATAAGCCATGATAACAATGATCTCCTATTTTAACAGAAATAACAGGCATGCCTACGACAGGTCTACGTGTCTTAGTATCAGGTCTAGCAATATTAGCAGTCTCACCCAAGAAAGAAATAACATGCCCATCTAAGTCCTCATCCAAGAGATCTTTAATCATAGCAATACTAGGTTCAACATTAATTTGCTCAGGAGGTGTATAATTCCTAGTACTACTCTTGCGCACAACAGTCAAAGCTTTAGTATGATCTTTTATCCTAACGGGAAAAGGAGGTTTTTCAACACAAGCAGTAGGAACAATAGGATCACTATAGGTAATAGTCTTTTCTTCGACTGTAATAGGTGCAACTACTTTTACTTCGATAGGAGGACTATATTTAAACCACTTCTCTTTAGGGAGATCAATGTGAGTAGCAAAAGATTCACAAAAGGTAGCTACTATCTCAGAGTCAAGTCCATACTTAGCGCTAAATCCACGAAAAGCATCGGTATCCATAAAAGATTTAACACAATCGAACTTAGGTGTCATACCTGACTCCTTACCATCGTCGGAACCCCAATCTTCAGAGTTACGTTTAATTCTTTCCAATAAGTCCCATTTGAAATCAATAGTCTTCAGCATATAAGAACCAGCACAGGAAGTATCGAGCAGGTTGCGATTATCAAGGGAAAGCCGAGCATAAAATTCTGAATAATCATTTCCCGAGAGAGCTCATGATTGGGGCATGAATATAACATTGACTTAAGCCTCCCCCAAGCTTGAGCAATGCTTTCTCCTTCGCGAGGCCAGAAATTATATATGTAATTACGATCACGATGAACAAGATGCATAGGATAGAACTTCTGGTGAAATTCCAACTTCAATCGCTTATAATTCCAAGATCTCGTATAATCACATAGCCTATACCATGTCAATGCATCTCCCTTCAAAGATAAAGGGAAGACCTTACTTTTGACAACATCATTGGTAATACCCGCAAGCTTAAATAATCCACAAACTTCATCCACAAAGATAAGGTGTAAATCGGGATGCAATGTTCCATCTCCTGCAAATGGATTAGCTAGCAGTTTTTCTATCATACCCGAAGGAATCTCAAAGTAATTTTTTTACATAAAGTTCAGTAGGTTGAGGAGCATCTCTTTGCTCTTCTGGTTGGGGTGAAGATACCCCAGACAAGCCCCTCAAAGGATTAGTTTCCATAGTGACAAGTAACAGAAAATTTCAGCACACTATATAAATGTTTCCTTACCAAGTTCCACTCACCAAAAGCGCTACACTCCCTGGCAACGGCGCGAGAAAAGATTCTTGATGACCCACACGTGTAGGGGATCTATCTAGTCCTTCCGAAAAGTAAGAGTGTCGAACCCAACGAGGAGCAGAAGGAAATGATAAGCGGTTTTCAGTAAGGTTTCCTCTGCAAGCACTGAAATTGTAGGTAACAAATAGTTTTGTGATAAGATAAATTGTAACGGGTAACAAGTAAATAAAGTAAATAAAGTGCAGCAAGGTGGCCCAATCCTTTATGTAGCAAAGGATAAGCCTGGACAATTTCTAATAATGAGGAAGGAGCTCCCGAGGACACATTGGGAATTATCGTCAAGCTAGTTTTCATCATGTTCATATGATTCATGTTCGTACTTTGATAATTTGATATGTGGGTGGACCGGTACTTGGGTACTGCCCTAACTTGGACAAGCATCCCACTTATGATTAACCCCTATTGCAAGCATCCGCAACTACAAAAAGGAGTATTAAGGTAAACCTAACCACATCATTAAGCGTATGGATCCATATGAGCCCCTAACGAAGCAACGCATAAACTAGGGTTTAAGCTTCTGTCACTCTAGCAACCCATCATCTACTTATTACTTCCCCATGCCTTCCTCTAGGCCCAAATAATGGTGAAGTGTCATGTAGTCGACGTTCACATAACACAACTAGAGGAAAAGACAACATACATCTCATCAAAATATCGAACGAATAGCAAATTCACATGACTACTAATAGCAAGACTTCACCCATGTCCTCAGGAACAAACGTAACTACTCACAAAGCATATTCATGTTCAGATTTAGAGGAGTAATAATATGCATAAAGGATCTGAACTTATAATCTTCCACCAAGTAAACCAATTAGCATCAACTACAAGGAGTAATCAACACTACTAGCAACCCACAGGTACCAATTTGTGGTTTTGATACAAGATTGGATACAAGAGATGAACTAGGGTTTTGAGAGGAGATGGTGCTGGTGAAGATGTTGATGGAGATTGACCCCCTCCCGATGAGAGGATCATTGGTGATGACGTTGGTGATGATTTCCCCCTCCCGGAGGGACGTGTCCCCGGCAGAACAGCTCCGCCGGAGCCCTAGATTGATTTCGCCAAGGTTTCGCCTCGTGGCGGCGGAGTTCCGTCCCGTAAGCTTGCCCACGATTTTTTCTATGGTAAAAGTGATGATATAGCAGAAGATGGACGCCGGAGGCCCACCAGGGGGCCCAGGAGATAGGGGGCGCGCCCTATAGGGGGGCCCTGTCTCCTGGACTGGGTGTAGGCCCCCTGGCCTATTTATTTTGCTCAGAAATTCTTATTAAGTCCAAAAAGTTGTTTCGTGGAGTCTCGGGACTTTTGGAGCTGTGCAGAATAGGTTTCCAACGTTTGCTCCTTTTCTAGCCAGAATTCCAGCTGGCGGCATTCCCCCTCTTCATGGTGAACCTTGTAAAATAAGTGAGAATAGCCATAAGTATTGAGATATAATGTGTAATAACAACCCATAATGCAATAAATATTGATATAAAAGCATGATGCAAAATGGACGTATCAATGTGATGTGGGCCCACGCCCCACTCACACTTTTAGTTAGGATTAAAATTATCACTAATTACCCTCTTAACTAACTACGTCATTGACTAGTGGGTCCCACTGGTCAGGTTTGACTTTGTTCACTGCTGACACAAAGCTAACGTCATAATGACTTTTCTGGATTTTATATTTCGGAAATGAATTTATAAATTTCAAAAAATTGCTTAACTTCAAACAAATCATATAAAATCAAACATAGATCATATCGAAATAAATTATATATGAAAAATTACCAGAAAATCCAATCTTTCCATCTGTATCATTTTCACGCATGTTAGAACAAACATACATGCGGATCGGGTCAAATTCAATAAAGGGCATTTAAAATGCTTCTTTTGAAGTTGGAATTTGAATCTTTGATTCAAATGGACTTCAACTAATAAGGTAGCTAACTGCATTAGCTCAAATACTAGCATGTTACTATGTCATAATCATGCATCATATTATTGCATTTGATGTGTATTGATTGCCTTCTTCGGTGTTGTTCTGCGCGATATGATCTGTTCCTGAGGGTACGTTCGAGTATCCATCGGAGGAGCAATATTCTGTTGTCGACCTGCCAGGCAAGCAAACCCCCTTGATCATTTCGATACAATCCCACTCTCTCGATCTTGCTCTTTTTTATTGCATTTGGACAAGAACAATTCAATTATTACATATTTCGGTAGTTGAACCCATTCCTTTGCATGACATGTCTTTGTTAGGGTAAATAGCTAAACCATCCTAACATGATCAAGAGTTGTTTGAGCCATGTTGTGACCATTCATCCATGCCTTGTTTGCTATGCTTAGATTTGTGTCAGGTCTGATCCATCTGGGTGATGAATTGGAATGGTTGTAATCATGTCCTGCTGTGTGAGAGTTAAGTGTGTGAACCTGTTTTGGTAAAGTTAGCGATGAGAGACCATGTAAGAGTGCATGGTGGGTTGTCTCATTGATGCCATCCTTAAGAACCGAGTTCTGTGTTAAAATCCAAGACTAGCTACTACCACACATCGGGCCTGAAACCCATGGAACCTCTCGTCTTATTAACTACCTTGATCTCTCTCCAGGAGTTGCAGCTAGTTTCTGGTGTTTGTAGGGTGTGCTATTGGTCCTACCAAGAGGACACTATCCAGCAGGGTAAGCTTGGGACGGCTAGGCATGTGACACGGTGCACCAAGCGGATACTACCAGAGAGTGGGCTTGGGAACCTACATAAGTCATTTAGGGCCGTGATGGAAACTTTGGCTGGACTTTCCTTGCGGGTTTCGCCTCAAATATGCAATAAACCTTGATTAGAGTTTTGTATGGTTAATGGTTGTGGCTGACACCCTCGCCAGGCTTCCGCGTAGCCGAGTACATGACGTGTATATGGTGGTAAGTGGTGAATGCGTTCGTGAAGAAGTACATCCCTGCAGGCAGTGGTGAATCTAGAAAAAAAATGGAGGGTGGGCTCAAAGTTTACGTCAAGAAAACTGAATGCTCTTTTGAAGAAAAAAAAACGATTATCACCTTATCTTTTTGTGCAAATAAACTGAAGTTTTTTCGGATCACTATTGGAAACATGTAGAATCTACTACAATTTTTTTTGTTTTTTAATATCAAAATTCGAACAAAACTTTAGATCTGTTTAGCAAAATAGTCATTATCTCCAAATCCCTTCATCAAAATAAGCTCTAACTTTCCTAGATTACTACTAGAAACATGTACTATATTTGGGACGGAGGTAATAGTTTTTTTGGATAATCTAGCTACTAACTAGAACTAAACAAGCTACTGACTAGAACTAAAGCCTACAACAAATTAACTATAACTAGAACTAAATTAGTAGTTATTGACTAGAACTAAGGGCATCTCCAACGGCGAGCCACAAATTTCCTCCCGCATCCGTCCTTGGACAAGGGGCAGTTCGCGGACACGGATGTGGGAGGCCGCCATCCAATGCTACCCTGTATATGTCCACTAGTAAATTTAAATTCAAATGTACTCCGATCCACGCAGCACGTCGAATCACACCAGCGCCGGATCGCATGCTCGATCACAACCAAAAAGAGGCAAATATGCTTAGTGTTTACATGCCCGAATCCAAAAGAACATCAGTCCGTCAGTACGTGTTTCTACCCTGCCGGACCAACAATCCCAGCCGCCTGCTCCCCGATCAAGATGGTGTCGTCACTCCCGCATAGGCATGCTATGCCTCCGTGTCCGCATACGCGTACTCCTCCGTCGCGTCCTTGCCATCCGCTGCCGCCAACTAATCTTTCTGCTGCTACAACATCTGATAGCGGACGGATTGCACGATGATTCTTGCGTCGGCATCCAAAGAGTCCACATTCAAGGTCAAAATCTTGGCCTCCTCCACATTGGCGGTGATCTTCACCTTCTTTTCCTCGAGTGCAACCTTCCTATCTTCGATCATGGTCCTCCTCTCTTTGAGCTTGAGCTTCTTGTTTGTAGCCTCCATCAATAGTTTGAACCTCCCTGCCTTCTCCTCCTCCTTGATGTTCGAGCACTTCACGCGTGCCTACTCCTTCTTGAAAGTGCAACTAATCCCCGGGTGGTTTTGGTAATTAATAACAATATATATATCATTGAACTAATAGTTACTTGAGAATCATTTCAGAAAGTTCAGTGATATGGGTATGGCAAGGACTGAAGAAGTGGACCCCTCAAAATGCTAAGGCAAGCATTGGCAAAAGCTCAAGACTCCATTTTTGGTTTAGTGATCCAAGATCACATTGAGTCCATAGGAAAGCCAATACTATTAAAAGGGATGAGGTTATGATGATGATCTGGTTGCTCAAGTGCTTAGTGATACATCTCCTAAACTATCAAGAACTTTCACCGCCATATACACTCATAAGTAATCTCGGTCCCACCGATATTCCAAACTCACCACACCGAGATGAACCACCTCACCACAAAGCCAAACCCTAGAAAACTCAGATTTTCCGATTCGAACTCGGTCTCACCGAAACTTGAGTTGCCAAGCTTCAGAATCTTCATCATCAAATCGGTGTCACCGAGATGATGAAGTTGGTCCCACCGAGATTGGCAAGCTCTTGTCTTTGCACGAATCGGACAAACCGAGATTGTATTTTCGGTCCCACGAAAATCCCAACGCTCACATTATTTGAACTTTCGGTCTCACCGAGTTGTCAACTTCGGTCCCACCGAGATTGCTCAAATGTGTGTAACGGTTGGATTTTGTGTGGAGGCTATAAATACCCTCCACCCCTCTTCATTCGCGGAGAGAGCCATCGTAAAGAACTACCACTCCTACCTTACATTTCGAGAAGAGAACTACCTACCCTTGTGTTGAGATCAAGTTGCTCCACTCCCACCATATGAAGCTTGATCTCTAGCCTTCCCAAGTTGCTTTCCACTCAATCCTTTCTTCCACCACAGCCAAATCGGTGAGGAGAGTTGAGTGTTGGGGAGATTATCATTTGAAGCACAAGAGCAAGGAGTTCATCATCATCAACACCATCTATTACCTTTTGGAGGTGGTGCCTCCTAGATTGGTTAGGTGTCGCTTGGGAGCCTCCCACGAGATGTGGAGTTGAACCAAGAAGTTTGTAAGGGCAAGGAGATCGCCTACTCGTGAAGATCTACCCCGAGTAAGGCTAGCCCTCCGTGGGCGTGAGGCCATGATGGCATAGACAAGGTTGCTTCTTCGTGGACCCTTCGTGGGTGGAGCCTCCGTGGACTCTCGCAGCCGTTACCCTCCATGGGTTGAAGTCTCCATCAACGTGGAAGTACGATAGCACCACCTATCGGAACCACGAGAAAAATCACCGCGTCTCCAAAATTGCGTTTGCTCTTCTCCACCTCTCTTTACTACATGTGCAATTTACTTTCCGCTGCCTATACTCTAGAATTGCATGTGTAGGGTGATGCTTGACTTGATCATAATTGTAAATCTGTCAAAAACTGTTCTTTGTCAAAAGGCAGAATTTTTATATAGTCAAGTAGTCTAATCACCCCCCCCCTCTAGACATACTTTCGATCCTACAAGTGGTATCAGAGCTTTGGTCTCCATTGTATTGGTTTCCATTGCATTGGACTCCATAAGCTTGGTTTCACAACCTAGGAGAGTATGGCGTCTAGTGAGGGTAGTTTTCGTAGAGGTCCTTACTTTGATGGTACAAACTTTGCTAGTTGGAAGCATAAAATGAAAATGCATATTCTTGGCCATAACCCAGCCGCATGGGGCATTATTTGTGTTGGTATGCAAGGTGAATTCTTCGAGGAAGGAAAAGTTCCGGATCGCGAAGCCACAACCGAAGAATTGCGGATGTTGCAAAACAATGCTCAAGCTTGTGACATTCTCTTCAATGCCTTGTGTCCCGAGGAGTTCAACAAAATCAGCCGTCTTGAGAATGCAAAAGAGATTTGGGATACTTTGGTTGAAATGCACGAAGGTACCGAGTCCGTGAAGGAATCAAAGCTAGATGTTCTTCAAGGTTAACTTGACAAGTTCAAGATGAAGGAAGGTGAAGGAGTCGCTGAAATGTACTCTAGGCTTGCTCTCATCACAAATGAGATTGCCGGCTTAGGAAGCAAAGAAATGACCGACCGATTCATCATCAAGAAGATTCTCAGAGCTTTGGATGGAAAGTATGACACCGTGTGCACTTTGATCCAATTGATGCCAAACTACAAGAATCTCAAGCCAACCGAAGTCATTGGAAGAATTGTTGCTCATGAGATGACACTTAAGGATAAGGAAGAGCTTCACAACAAGTCAAGTGGTGCTTACAAAGCTACAAGTGATGCTCCCACAACCTCAAGTGACAAGCTAGTTTCCAATGAAGAGATAAGCCTAATGGTCAAGAACTTCAACAAATTCTACAAGAGTAGAAGTAAAGAGAGAAGCTCAAAGTCTAGATCATATGATGAAAAGAGATCTTCTAGTCGTGATCGAAACTGCTACAATTGTGGAAGACCCGGACACTACTCAAATGAGTGTTCGGCTCCCCACAAGAGAAGAGAAGAATCTCCAAGAAGAAGAAGCTCAAGAGATGAGTCACCTCGGAAAGAGAGAAGGAGTAGAGATGATCGTTATGAACGAAGACCCTCTCGGAAAAGCAAGGATTCGGAGAGGAAAGACAAGTCATCAAGGAGCTACACAAGAAGAAAACATCAAGCTCATGTAGGTGAATGGGTCTCCGGCTCCGACTCCGCAATCAATCCGAAAGAAGCTATCACTCCAACTCCGACTACACACCAAGATGAAGGTGTTGCGGTCTTGCTCTCAGATCCTCCAACTCCAACTCCTATGACTTATTTGATTCACCAAATGAGGGAATTGGAAGATGCTTCATGGCTAAAGGCCCCAAGGTATCACACCCTGAATTCATTGACTTTGATAGTGATGAGGATGACTTGCTTGGTGAAGATGAGCTCTTACATGATAAATCCAATGAACCTAGTAACGATGAACATGCTAGTAGTCTTTATAGTCGAGAAGAGTCGAATGACAATGCTATGAAGGAGATTGAGCATCTAACTAAAGAACTAAACACTCTTAAGTTAGCTCATGAAACAACTCAAGAAGATCATAGAGAGCTCCTAAGATCTCATGAGAAGCTACGCTTCGAGAAGCTCACTCTAGAGCAAGAACATGAGTTTCTAAAAGCAATCAATGACGATCTTCGAAAGAAGAGTTCTTCATATCTTGCCAAACTACTTCTCTTGTCTAATTTCTTGCCACCCATTAAAACTAAGCATGACAAGCATAAGAAAAATTCTTTCTCTAGTAGTAACAATAACCATGCTAAATCCAATGTTGTTGCTTCTAGTAGTTCTCTTGATTCCACTAACAATGTTTCAAGCCAAGTTACACTTGAGCAAGAAAATAGTTTATTGAAAGGGATTATAGAGAAAGGTGTCTACAAGAGCCTTGCCGGAAGCAAGAACTTTGAGGAAATTGTTCGCAAGCAAGGAAGGCACCGGAAGAATCAAGGAATTGGTTTTGAGCGAAAGTTCAACGCCGAAGGTGTTGAATGGGAAGAAGGTCAATATCCTACTCCACAGTTTGTTTCTCAAAAGGAGAAGTATGATCCTACTTCTTCCAATGTGGAACAAGCTCAAGATGACCTTTCACCACAAGACCACAAGCTAAAAGGCAAGGACAAGCTTCAAGAGGAGATTGATGCATTTGTTGAAGCACCTCAAGCCATGGTCAAGTGGGTTCCCAAGGAAACGTCAAGTTCTACTTCGTCAAGCTCAACTACAACCCCAAGGATTCCCATCAAGATGATGTGGATCCCGAAGAAGAAGAACTAGAGAGTTCTTGAGGGTGACTCCGCCAACATACTTCACTCACATTCTTTTTGGCAAAAACTTGTGCAATCAACTTCCACATCGTGCACTAGTTCATGGAGTCACAAACCCTCTTGTTGGTAAGTCAAGGGACAAGGTAATCATTGCTTTCATGGACATCATCTATTGTGAACTTCAATCTATGTCCATGGATATCCTTGTTTGTTCCTTGTGGGACTAACCCATGTAGGTATTGAAAGTGCCCGAATCCAAAGGATAGCTCCAAACTCTTGATGATCTTCATCAACATTGAGCATCCACATCTTCAACATCTACATGAAGTCTTCTACGACAACCCAAGGTTAGTTTGACCCTTTAAAAGGGGTTCTCACATCTAGGGGGAGCTTTGCTCTAAAGAATTGAGCTAAAGCATCTTCAAATGATGTGAACACATCAATGCTTTATGTAAAAGTGGTAACCCCACTTGTGCTTAAACGATGAGTATGACCTATGATCAAATGTTCTCATTTGGCTCCTAAGTCAATATACTCATATAAAGATGACCTAGTCATCGACAAATTGTGTGATAGTAGCTAGAGTTTTGATTGTGCATGTTGACACATATTTCATTTGCTATCTTATTGTGTGAGCATGTTGGATGCATGATTTTATCCATTCAAGGACATCCATTTGTTGTTTTGGTCGTTTTGATTTTTTTTTCGACCAAATGGATGGACAAGAATGCCTAAGTACCTCCCCTAGCTATCTATGCTTTCTTGTCTCAAATTCTATTCATGCTTACATCACAAATTTTGAACAAGTCATTTTGGACCCTCCGAGTGAGGAGCACTCGAGCCACCGATCCGTCAAGGGCTAACTTCCAAAACCTTCTAAGTGATTTGGTCGACCAACTCACTCAAACTCGGTCGAACCGAAAGCATTTAGATCGATCTAGGTTTTCACCTCGGTGAAACCGAGTTGTGATTTTCGGCGTGATCAAGTGCATAATCTACTCATAGTTATCCATCTCGGTGCCACCGAAGTTTTACAACCCGGTCCCACCGACAAAGCAAAGGGGGTATATATACTCAGGGGGCGCGCTGATTTCTCCTTCAAACGCTTTGCCCCCACCCTTTGCCGCCGCCGCCTGGTCTCCGGATCGTCGCCGTGTCGCTCAGCGCCCTCGCCGCAGGTCTCCGTCGCCGTCAGCGGACATCTTCTCCGCGCCGTTGCCGCCAGAGAGAAACTCCACCAAGTTAGGGTGAGTTTTGATCCCACTCGTGCTCCCATCTCCGATTCAATGCACGTTTGGTTTGCCTAGAATCTTGCCACGATTGAAATCTTCCCGCACACAGATTAGTTCGTTTGGACTAGATTCGAGTAAAAGTTTTAGGGTTAGGTTTCCACCGAACACATCTCGGTGAGACCGATTTTACATTTTCGGTATGACCGATTTGGCCTATGGCCATTGATCGCACCTTCGGTCCAACCGAAGTTGTGCAAATCGGTGTGACCGAAATGAGGATTCTGTGAAACCCTAATGTTTTCGGCAGATCGAAACCCACTTCGTCCAACCGAAAGTGGTGTGAAAGCTTCGTTTAAACACTTCGGATTCACCGAATCTTAAACTCGGTCGACCGAAATGTCTTCGTGAAAACCTAATACTAGAATTTGAACTCATTTTGTTGCAAAAACTTCGCATTTGTGATGACTCTTCTTCTCTCGCCTACACCTTATCTATTCACGGGTTGTCACCATGTCGATGCCGTGTGATAAATGTAACAGGTCAGAGACACCCATTGCAGATATTCCAGAGGCAGGCACTAGTCCTGATCCTAGCAGCTCATCAGATGATGGTGAGAGGAGTACACCAAGTGGTTTGCCTCCTGCAGCCACCAGAGCCAGAAAGAAGAGGAACTCAGATGATGAAGACTCAGATTTCGTTGTTGAGGAAGAGGTCACCTCAAAGCCCAAGAGGAAAGTTGTTGCCAAAGAGCCACAAGGTCAGCAAACTAAGAAGGGCACCAGAAAAGTCAAGCAGTCCACTGTTGCTAAGAAGCTAAATTTGGGAGAGGAAGCTGCAAGCAAAGTGAAGAAAACTTCCAAGAGAAAGAGGTTAGTGCATGATGATGCAGCAGAGGAAGATGAGGATGAGGAAGCACCCCAGCCTCCTCAGAAGTCTAAGTTCATGGGTGATGCCATTAAGGCTGGAGCCACTTCAAAGCCCAAGCAATCTGCTCCAGCTAAGGCAGCTCCAGCAAAGCCTGCTGCCAAGCCCAAGAAGACAGTCAGAAACATTCCAGCATTTGAAAAGAACAAGGATGATGTGCCACCGGTGAGTCGATGGTGAAGGACCAGTTTCTTTGAAACTTCGCCAAAACTGCCACTACATAATGATGCTCATCCTCAAACTGAGGATATGAAGGCAAGGAAGGATAGAGGTCTCAGGCTATGGAGACAAGCTGACCCATATGCCGTGAGGAGAAGAACTGCTGTTGATCCCAGATTCCACACCAGAGAACAGCAGGACTTCTATGAGACCGTCTTGATGGACAAGAAGCCCATAGTCGCAGACACAAGATATGTTGATTGGAAGTACATTGACAATGAAGAGCACAGAGATTTCTTTCCACATGTGCATGAAAGTTTCACCGCTTGTGGTGTTGCAGACTTTGTAGGTCGAAGTTGACAAATTGGAATGATGAGATGATTATGCAATTCTATGCCTGCTCACTTCTACCCAGATGGAAGGATTGTATGGATGATGAAGGCCAAAGATTTTCTTCAACTGTTGAAGAATGGGCAGAACTTGAATGCTCCAAAGGCAAAGAGAGGATGACATTGATGTATATGGTATTCCAAAGAAGAATCATGAATCCATGAAGAACATGTACAAAGAGGTTCCAGCTAAGGATTTGGGAATCTGGAAGCTCGACTCAGTGTACTATCTCCAGGCAGGCCTACCTACCACTAATACCATATTGAGGCATACCTTGATGCCCAAGTCTGGAGATCATCGCATGATCAGAGGATACTCTATCAACATGCTGCATATACTTGATGAGAAAGCACCTTTCAAGGTGATGGACTTGATGGTTGAGACCATTAAGAGGACTGCAGCTGACCAGAAAAGGTCGTGTGGATTTGCCCCGCAGATTCAGATGCTTATCAATGCCAAGTTTGGCACGGGCACATACTTGTTGGATAGAGCACACTTACCACTGCAGCCAGAGCATGAGGATAATGTTGTTGTGATGAATGAGGAGGATCCAACATCGGTTCAAGGTCAAGCCAAGATTGAAGCTGCCAAGAAAGCCAAAGTCGACAAGGAAGCAAAGAAGCAGCAGCAGCTAAACCAAAGAGTGTCGGAGAGCAGCTCCTTGAAGCTACCTAACGGATTGAACAACGCGACCAGCATTGTACAGCCTCGGGAGAGCCTAGAGAGGATTGTTGAAGACAAGATCCACGCTGGATGTGAAGTCGATCAAGTGCAAGTGATGTCAACAAGCTTGAGGCGTACATTGAGGAAGCAAAGAGGAGAAGGAAGAGCTTATGCGTGAGATGAAGGATGACTTAGTCCAAGATGCTTATCAACAGATCGCTCCGGTTCCCACAGACCCCGATCATTGCTATTCCAAAGGATCGACACCGGGACTACAGCTTCAAAGACCTCCCACAGTTCCATCGGTTGCTCCAACTCCAGCTCTAGTGACCACTCCTCCAAAGACAGACATCGGTGAAGTCTTCGCCGATCTTGTCTTATCAACTCCAACATCAACCTGCATGAGGAGCCGCCAACAGAGTCCCGGTGACGCTTAGCTCTATGCCTTTTCGAACTTTTGGTAACTTGTTGCCAAAGGGGAGAAATTGTATAGATCATAGGACTTCGAGAGAGAGAGTGTTGTTGTCTTTGCGCTTTTGCTCTTTCGTTCATTTGCGGTTTCTTTGAGATACTTTTGGTTTTCGAGACATTCAGTGTGTTTGATACTACGTTTCATTCTACTTTAATGAGTGCTTGGTCGTACTATGCTTTAATGTGTGCTTAATGCTTATCATATGCTATTCCTATCTTGTATGACCATTTACTCATGTCTTGGTGATTGGGTGCATGCTGTTCATTCTTATCATTTTGTGCGCTCCACCAAGATGTATGTGACATGGAAGAGTGACCCATGATCCTAATCGATTGTGCATTTGCATTCAAACGCAAATCTTAAATAATGCACAAATTTAGGGGGAGCTCTTACTTATCACATACTTCTCAAAGCGATTTATATTATTCATTGATTATATTCTTTGTCGAAGCTTTGATCTATATGTTGTCATCAATTACCAAAAGGGGAGATTGAAAGTGCAACTAATCCCGGGTGGTTTTGGTAATTAATAACAATATATATATCATTGAACTAATAGTTACTTGAGAATCATTTGAGAAAGTTCAGTGATATGGGTATGGCAAGGACTCAAGAAGTGGACCCTCAAAATGCTAAGGCAAGCATTGGCAAAAGCTCAAGACTCCATTTTTGGTTTAGTGATCCAAGATCACATTGAGTCCATAGGAAAGCCAATACTATTAAAGGGGATGAGGTTATGATGATGATCTGGTTGCTCAAGTGCTTAGTGATACATCTCCTAAACTATCAAAGAACTTTCACCGCCATATACACTCATAAGTAATCTCGGTCCCACCGATATTCCAAACTCACCACACCGAGATGAACCACCTCAGCCACAAAGCCAAACCCTAGAAAACTCGGATTTTCCGATTCGAACTCGGTCTCACCGAAACTTGAGTTGCCAAGCTTCTGTAATCTTCTGTCATCAAATCGGTGTCACCGAGATGATGAAGTCGGTCCCACCGAGATTGGCAAGCTCTTGTCTTTGCACGAATCGGACAAACCGAGATTGTATTTTCGGTCCCACCGAAAATCCCAACGTTCACATTATTTGAACTTTCGGTCTCACCGAGTTGTCAACTTCGGTCCCACCGAGATTGCTCAAATGTGTGTAACGGTTGGATTTTGTGTGGAGGCTATAAATACCCTCCACCCCCTCTTCATTCATGAGAGAGCCATCGAAAGAACTACCACTCCTACCTTACATTTACGAGAAGAGAACTACCTACCCTTGTGTTGAGATCAAGTTGCTCCACTCCCACCATATGAAGCTTGATCTCTAGCCTTCCCAAGTTGCTTTCCACTCAATCCTTTCTTCCACCACAGCCAAATCGGTGAGGAGAGTTGAGTGTTGGGGAGATTATCATTTGAAGCACAAGAGCAAGGAGTTCATCATCATCAACACCATCTATTACCTTTTGGAGGGTGGTGCCTCCTAGATTGGTTAGGTGTCGCTTGGGAGCCTCCACGAGATGTGGAGTTGAACCAAGAAGTTTGTAAGGGCAAGGAGATCGCCTACTTCGTGAAGATCTACCCCGAGTAAGGCTAGCCTCCGTGGGCGAGGCCATGATGGCATAGACAAGGTTGCTTCTTCGTGGACCCTTCGTGGGTGGAGCCTCCGTGGACTCTCGCAGCCGTTACCCTCCGTGGGTTGAAGTCTCCATCAACGTGGAAGTACGATAGCACCACCTATCGGAACCACGAGAAAAATCACCGCGTCTCCAAAATTGCGTTTGCTCTTCTCCACCTCTCTTTACTACATGTGCAATTTACTTTCCGATGCCTATACTCTAGAATTGCATGTGTAGGGTGATGCTTGACTTGATCATAATTGTAAATCTGTCAAAAACTGTTCTTTGTCAAAAGGCAGAATTTTTATATAGTCAAGTAGTCTAATCACCCCCCTCTAGACATACTTTCGATCCTACACTTCTTCACCAAGATGTCCTCGAACCTCCCCGTTAGCTTGGTCCCACACCTTCTCACTTCTCCCTCTCCTCCTCCCACTTCTTCCCCCATAAATTTCTTCTAACCTTTTTTGGTGGTTCTTGGGTTGGGTCGGTAGGGTCACCTATTAATTTCTTCCTTGTTGGCTTAGGCGGCGGTCTTGGCTATGAAAAGGTTCCACTTCGGTTGCCCATTCAACTTCAACCAACAATGCTTGACGGTGAAGGACTTCTTCTCCAACTTCTTGGATACCACACAAGCATGAGTAGGCTACAAAGTGATACATTGTCGACAATGCATATCCGTCTAGTGAGCAACAAAACAATACATGTTCGGCTAGTGATCAACAAAAAAGCATATCCGACTAGTGATCAACTTACATGCTCGGTGATTTGTGCACCGCTAGGCCACCATGCGATGAGATGCTTCAAGTGCCTGGTATACTTGGACACAACCTGGTGTACCATCAATAGTTGAGGGACTTCCATTCATGGTTGTGGATGATATAACTCCATTATTATTAAGAGGAGCATGATTTTGTTTGGTTGGTTGATAGAACTTGAGGGAATATTTGTACTACCTTTCATTGTTTGGTTGATAGAACTTGATGGAATTTTTGTTCTCATCATGCTGGATAGAACTCCATTATTATTAAGAGGAGCATTGTACTATATTGTTGCCATCGAGGATAACAAGATGTTTTTTATCATATCGCATGAATTTATCCCTCTACATCATGTCATCTTGCTTAAGGCGTTACTCTATTTTAAACTTAATACTCTAGATGCATGCTGGATAGCGGTCGATGAGTGGAGTAATAGTAGTAGATTGTCGGTGTACTAAGGTAGGGGTACCTCAGTACCCCAACTTGTGCACGGGCGGTTGCAGCTCCCCGCGGCAGGGTTTAACACGTGCTCGCCGGAGACCTTCCTGCTCCATATCAAACCATTCAAAAGACGAAGTATACAAGACAGAAGATCGAGACCCCGGCAAGCGGAGCTTGCCGGGAAGGCCGTTCTAGGCTCAAGGTTACATCACTCACGCAAGGCCCTGGCAAGAGGAGCTTGCCAGGAAGACTAGAAGATTACATCATATAAGACACGCCTCGGCGCTATATGCGTCCCGGCGAGGGCCCGGGAAGCGACAAGTTACAGAGCCCGGCAAGCTCCCGGGCCGGCAGTCAAGACCCGGCAAGGTACTTGCCGGAGAGTTCTGTTGTGTGCGGCGCTCCAGCTCAACGGCCCACGCGTCGCCCTGGGGCCTTCCCAGGGACGCGTGGCGGATGGCTGTGCAGCCTGGGGGACACGGTGGCACTTCACGGTGGTGGATCCATCTGTTGGAAATATGCCCTAGAGGCAATAATAAAAGTATTATTATATTTCAATGTTCATGATAATTGTCTTTTGTTCATGCTATAACTGTGTTATCCGGAAATCATAATACGTGTGAACACTTAGACCCCAATATGTCCCTAGTGAGCCTCTAGTTGACTAGCCCACAGATCAATAGATGGTCATGGTTTCGACTATGGACATTGGATGTCGTT
The DNA here is from genome assembly GCA_021437245.1 of Aegilops speltoides. Classification (NCBI taxonomy): domain Eukaryota; kingdom Viridiplantae; phylum Streptophyta; class Magnoliopsida; order Poales; family Poaceae; genus Aegilops; species Aegilops speltoides. The sequence continues at coordinate 392,115,268 of CM038143.1, forward strand.
GATAACGGATCACATCATTAGGAGAATGATGTGATGGACAAGACCCAATCATAAGCATAGCATAAAAGATCGATAGTTCGCTTGCTAGAAGCTTTGCCAATGTCAAGTATCTCTTCCTTCGACCATGAGATCGTGTAACTCCGGTTACCGTAGGAGTGCCTTGGTGTATCAAACGTCACAACGAATCGGGTGACTATAAAGGTGCATTACGGTATCTCCGAAAGTATCTGTTGGGTTGACACGGATCGAGATCGGATTTGTCACTCCGCATGACGGAGAGGTATCTCTGGGCCCACTCGGTAATGCATCATCATAATGAGCTCAATGTGACCAAGGTGTTGGTCACGGATCATGCATTACGAGACGAGTAAAGTGACTTGCCGTAACGAGACCGAACAAGGTATTGGGATACCGACGATCAAGTCTCGCAAGTAACGCATCGATTGACAAAGGAATTGCATATAGGGTTTGATAGAATCCTCGACATCGTGGTTCAACCGATGAAATCATCGAGGAGCATGTGGGAGCCAACATGGGTATCCAGATCCCGCTGTTGGTTATTGCCCGAGAGTCGCCTCGGTCATGTCTGCGTGTCTCCGAACCCGTAGGGTCTACACACTTAAGGTTCGGTGACGCTAGGGTTAGTAGGAAGACTAGTATGTGAACACCGAATGTTGTTCGAGTCCGGATGAGATCTCGGACGTCACGAGGAGTTCGGAAGGGTCCGGAGGTAAAGAATAATATATAGGAAGTGGTGTTTCGCCATCGGAAAGTTTCGGGGTTTCGGTAAAATCTGGGACCACGGAAGGGTCCCTGGGTCCACCGGTGGGGCCACCTATCCCGGGGCCCCATGGGCTGAGAGGGAAGGAACCAGCCCACAAGGGGCTGGTGCGCCTCTAGGGTCCACCCCGCGCCTAGGGTTGAAACCCTAGGGGGGGCGCCCACCGACTTGGGGGTACTCCACCCCCTTGGCCGCGCCCCGGAGATTGATCGCCAGGCCGCCACTTCTGTGGGGCCTATATAAAGGGGGGGAGGGAAGGGGGCTGCTGTACACAACTCCCAAGGCGCAGCCCCTCCCCTCCCCAACACATCTCCTCCTCCGTAGAGCTCAGCGAAGCCTTGTCGGAGTACTGCTTCTCCACCATCACCACGCCGTCGTGCTACCGGTGGAGCTGTCTTCCTCAACCTCTCCTTCCCCCTTGCTGTATCAAGAAGGAGGAGACGTCGCTCGTCCCGTACGTGTGTTGAACGCGGAGGTGCTGTCCGTTCAGCACTTGGCATCGGTGATCTGAATCACGTTCGAGTACGACTCCATCATCACCTTGCAAGCTTCCGCACGCGATCTACAAGTGGTATGTAGATGCAAACTCTCTCGTTACTCGTTGTTTAGATGAACTCATAGATGGATCTTGGTGAAACCGTAGGAAAAATTTTAATTTTTCGCAACGCTCCCCAACAGTGGCATCATGAGCTAGGTCTATGCGTAGTTCTCTAATGCACGAGTAGAACACAATTTTGTTGTGGGCGCTGATCTTGTCATCTTACTTGCCTCTACTAGTCTTTTCTTGCTCAACGGTATTGTGGGATGAAGCGGCCCGACCAACCTTACACGACGCTTACGTGAGACCGGTTCCACCGACTAACATGCACTAGTTGCATAAGGTGGCTGGCGGGTGTCTGCTCTCCCACTTTAGTTGGAGCGGATTCGATGAACAGGGCCCTTATGAAGGGTAAATAGAAGTTGACAAAATCACGTTGTGGTGATTCGTAGGTAAGAAAACGTTTTGCTAGAACCCAATCGCAGCCACGTAAAAGATGCAACAACAACTAGAGGACGCCTAACTTGTTTTTGCAGCGATTGATCATGTGATGTGATATGGCCGAAGTTGTGATGAATGATGAATTGTGATGTATGAGATCATGTTCTTGTAATAGGATTCACGACTTGCATGTCGATGAGTATGACAACCGCAGGAGCCATAGGAGTTGTCTTTATTTTTTGTATGACCTGCGTGTCATTGAAGAACGCCATGTAAACTACTTTACTTCATTACTAAACGCGTTAGTCATAGAAGTAGAAGTAGTCGTTGGCGTGACAACTTCATGAAGACACGATGATGGAGATCATGATGATGGAGATCATGGTGTCAAGCCGGTGACAAGATGATCATGGAGCCCCGAAGATGGAGATCAATGGAGCTTGATGATATTGGCCATATCATGTCACAACTTTATAATTGCATGTGATGTTTATTATGTTTTATGCATCTTGTTTACTTAGGACGACGGTAGTAAATAAGATGATCCCTTATAAAATTTCAAGAAGTGTTCTCCCCTAACTGTGCACCGTTGCTACAGTTCGTCGTTTCTAAGCACCACGTGATGATCGGTGTGATGGATCCTTACGCTCACATACAACGGGTGTAAGACAGTTTTACACGAAAACACTTAGGGTTAACTTGACGAGCCTAGCATGTGCGGACATGGCCTCGAACACGGAGACCGAAAGGTCGAACACGAGTCGTATGGAAGATACGATCAACATGAAGATGTTCACCGACGATGACTAGTCCGTCTCACGTGATGATCGGACACGGGCTAGTCGACTCGGATCGTGTAACACTTAGATGACTAGAGGGATGTCTAATCTAAGTGGGAGTTCATAATTTTGATTAGAACTTTATTATCATGAACTTAGTCTAAAACCTTGCAAATATGTCTTGTAGATCAATGGCCAACGCTAATGTCAACATGAACTTCAACGCGCTCCTAGAGAAAACCAAGCTGAAAGATGATGGCAGAACTATACGGATCGGGTCCGGAACCCGAGGATCATCCTCATAGCTGCCAAGAAACAAGATGTCCTAGAAGCACCGTTAGGTGACCCACTGTTCTCCCAAAGATCGCAAGACGATTTGAACGTCTGGCGACTCGCTCGATGATTACTCCCTCGCTCAAGTGCGGCATGCTCTACAGCTTAGAACCGGGCTCCAAAAGCGTTTTGAGCATCACGGAGCATATGAGATGTTCAAGAGCTGAAACTAGTTTTCCAAGCTCATGCCCGGTCGAGAGATATGATGTCTCGACAAGTTCTACAGCTTGTAAGATGGAGGAAAACAGTTACATCGGTGAGCACATCCTCGAAGATGTCCAGGTTGCACTTCAGATGACCCAGATTGAACATTAACCTCCCTGATGAGGCGGTCATTGACAGAATCCTCCGATCGCTCCCACCAAGCTACAAGAGCTTTGTGATGAACTACAACATGCAGGGATGGTAAAGACCATTCTGAAGTGTTCTCGATGTCAAGTCAGCAGAGGCTGAAATCAAGAAAGAACATCAAGTGTTGATGGTCAATAAGACCACTAAGTTCAAGAAGGGCAAGGGTAAGAAGAACTTCAAGAAGGACGGCAAGGATGTTGTTGCGCCTGTAAGCCAGCTTGGGAAGAAGTCAAAGAATGGACCCAAGCCCGAGACCGAGTGCTTTTATTGCAAGGGAAAGGGCACCGAAGCGGAACTGCCCCAAATACTTAGCGGATAAGAAGGCCGCAACACCAAAGGTATATTTGATATACATGTAATTGATGTGTACCTTACCAAGACTCGTAGTAACTCCCGGTATTTGATACCGTGCCGTTGCTCATATTTGTAACTCACAGCAGAGCTGCGGAATAAACGGAGACTAGCGAAGGGACGAGGTGACGATGCGCGTCGGGAATGGTTCCAGAGTCGATGTGATCGCCGTCGCACGCTGCCTCTACATTTACCTACGGATTAGTTTTAAACCTCAATAATTGTTATTTAGTGCCAAGTTTGAGCATGAACATTGTATCCGGATCTCGTTTGATACGAGATGGCTACTCATTTAAGTCCGAGAATAATGGTTGTTCGATTTATATGAGAGATATGTTTTATGGTCATGCTCGATGGTCAATGGTTTATTCTTAATGAATCTCGAGCGTAATATTACACATGTTCATAGTGTGGATGCGAAAAGATGTAAAGTTGATAACGATAGTCCCACATACTTGTGGCATCGCCACCTTGGTCACATTGGTGTCAAGCGCATGAAGAAGCTCCATGCTGATGGACTTTAGAGTCTCTTGATTATGAATCGTTTGACACATGTGAACCATGCCTCTTAGGCAAATGACCAAGACTCCGTTCTCCGGAACAATGGAGCGAGCAACCAACTTGTTGGAAATCATACATACCGATGTGTGCGGTCCAATGAGCGTTGAGGCTCGCGGAGGATATCGTTATGTTCTCACACTCACTGATGACTTGAGTAGATATGGGTATGTCTACTTAATGAAACACAAGTCTGAGACCTTTGAAAAGTTCAAGGAATTTCAGAGTGAGGTAGAGAATCAACGTGACCGAAAGATAAAATTCTTACGATCAGATCGTGGAGGAGAATACTTAAGTCACGAGTTTGGCACACACTTAAGAAAATGTGGAATCGTTTCACAACTCACGCCGCCTAGAACACCTCAGCGAAACGGTGTGTCCGAACGTCGTAATCGCACTCTATTGGATATGGTGCGGTCTATGATGTCTCTTACCGATTTACCGCTATCATTTTGGGGATACGCCTAGAGACAGCTACATTCACTTTAAATAGGGCACCGCCTAAACCGCTGAGACGACACCGTATGAATTATGGTTTGGGAAGAAACCTAAGCTGTCGTTTCTAAAAGTTTGGGGATGCGATGCTTATGTCAAGAAACTTCAACCTGAAAAGCTCGAACCCAAGTCGGAAAAATGTGTATTCATAGGATACCCTAAGGAAACTGTCGGGTATACCTTCTACTTAAGATCCGAAGGCAAGATCTTTGTTGCCAAGAACGGATGCTTTCTGGAGAAAGAGTTTCTCTCAAAAGAAGTAAGTGGGAGGAAAGTAGAACTCGATGAAGTACTACCTCTCGAACGGGAAAGTGGTGCGGCGCATGAAACCGTTCCTGTAATGCCCACACCAACTGAGGAGGAAATCATTGATGATGATCAAGATACTTCGGATCAAGTTACTGCTGAACTTCGAAGGTCCACAAGGACACGTTCCGCACCAGAGTGGTACGGCAACCCTGTCATGGAAATCATGTTGCTAGACAACAATGAACCTTGAACTATGAAGAAGCAATGGCGGCCCAGATTCCAACAAATGGCTTGAGGCCATGAAACCGAGATAGAATCCATGTATGAAAACAAAGTATGGACTTTGATGACTTGCCCGATGATCGGCGAGCAATAGAAAATAAATGGATTTTTAAGAAGAAGACGGACGCGATGGTAATGTTACCATCTATAAAGCTCGACTTGTCACTAAGGGTTATCGACAAGTTCAAGGGATTGACTACGACGAGACATTCTCTCCGTAGCGAAGCTTAAGTCCGTCCGAATCATGTTAGCAATTGCGCGATACTATGATTATGAGATATGGCGATGGACGCCAAAACGGCATTCCTTAATGGACATCTTAAGGAAGAGCTGTATATGATGCAGCCGAGGGTTTTGTCGATCCTCGTAACGCTAACAAAGTATGCAAGCTCCAGCGATCCATTTATGGACTGGTGCAAGCATCTCGAGTTGGAACATTCGCTTTGATGAGATGATCAAAGCGTTTGGGTTTATGCGACTTATGGAGAAGCCAGCGTTTATAAGAAAGTGAGTGGGAGCTCAGAGCATTTCTCCTATTATATGTAGATGACATACTCTTGATGGGAAATGATACAAAACTTCGACAGCATTAAGGCCTACTTGAACAAGTGTTTTTCAATGAAGGACCTTGGAGAAGCTGCTTATATATTAGGCATCAAGATCTATAGGGATAGATCGAGACGCCTCATAGGTCTTTCACAAAGCACATACCTTGATAAGATTTTGAAGAGGTTCAAAATGGATCAGTCCAAGAAGGGTTCTTGCCTATGTTACAAGGTGTGAAATTGAGCTCACTCGACCACCGACCACGGCAAAAGATAAAGAAGAGATGAGTGTCATCCCCTATGCTTCAGCCATAGGATCTATTATGTATGCCATCTGTGTACTGACCGATGTAAACCTTGCCGTAAGTTTGGTTGCAAGATACCAAAGTAATCCCGCAAGGAACACCGGACAGCGGTCAAGAATATCTGAAGCACCGAAAAGGACGAAGGACATGTTTTCGTTTATGGAGGAGACGAAGAGCTCGTCAGAAGGGTTACGCCGACGCTAGCTTCGACTCAGATCCGATGACTCTAAGTCACAAACCGGATACGTGTATATGTTGAATGGTGGAGCGAAGAAGCTGGTGCGATTGCAAGCAGAGCGTCGTGGCGGGATCTACGTGTGAAGCGGAGTACATGGCAGCCTCGGAGGCAGCGATGAAGCGATTTGGGTGAAGGAGTTCATCACCGACCTAGGAGTCATACCCAATGCGTCGGGCCGATCAAACTCTTCGTGACAACACTGGAGCTATTGCCCTTGCCAAGGAGCCTGTGTTTCACAAGAAGACCAGCACATCAAGCGTCGCTTCAACTCCATCCGTGAAAATGTTCAAGATGGAGACATAGAGATTTGCAAAGTGCACACGGATCTGAATGTCGCAGATCCGCTGACTAAACCTCTCTCGCGTGCAAAACATGATCAACACCGTAACTCTATGGGTGTTCGATTCATCACAATGTAACTAGATTGGTGACTCTAGTGCAAGTGGGAGACTGTTGGAAATATGCCCTAGAGGCAATAATAAAAGTATTATTATATTTCAATGTTCATGATAATTGTCTTTTGTTCATGCTATAACCGTGTTATCCGAAATCATAATACACGTGTGAACACTTAGACCCCAATATGTCCCTAGTGAGCCTCTAGTTGACTAGCCCACAGATCAATAGATGGTCATGGTTTCGACTATGGACATTGGATGTCGTTGATAACGGGATCACATCATTAGGAGAATGATGTGATGGACAAGACCCAATCATAAGCATAGCATAAAAGATCGATAGTTCGCTTGCTAGAAGCTTTGCCAATGTCAAGTATCTCTTCCTTCGACCATGAGATCGTGTAACTCCGGTTACCGTAGGAGTGCCTTGGTGTATCAAACGTCACAACGAATCGGGTGACTATAAAGGTGCATTACGGTATCTCCGAAAGTATCATTGGGTTGACACGGATCGAGATCGATTTGTCACTCCGTATGACGGAGAGGTATCTCTGGGCCCACTCGGTAATGCATCATCATAATGAGCTCAATGTGACCAAGGTGTTGGTCACGGATCATGCATTACGGACGAGTAAAGTGACTTGCCGTAACGAGACCGAACAAGGTATTGGGATACCGACGATCAAGTCTCGCAAGTAACGCATCGATTGACAAAGGGAATTGCATATGTGGTTTGATAGAATCCTCGACATCGTGGTTCAACCGATGAAATCATCGAGGAGCATGTGGGAGCCAACATGGGTATCCAGATCCGCTGTTGGTTATTGCCCGAGAGTCGTCTCGGTCATGTTCGTGTCTCCCGAACCCGTAGGGTCTACACACTTAAGGTTCGGTGACGCTAGGGTTAGTAGGAAGACTAGTATGTGAACACCGAATGTTGTTCGAGTCCGGATGAGATCCGGACGTCACGAGGAGTTCGGAAGGGTCCGGAGGTAAAGAATAATATATAGGAAGTGGTGTTTCGCCATCGGGAAAGTTTCGGGTTTCGGTGAAAGCACGGACCACGGAAGGGTCCCGGGTCCACCGGTGGGGCCACCTATCCTGGGGCCCCATGGGCTGAGAGGGAAGGAACCAGCCCACAAGGGGCTGGTGCGCCCTAGGGTCCACCCTCGCGCCTAGGGTTGAAACCCTAGGGGGGGCGCCCACCGACTTGGGGGTACTCCACCCCTTGCCGCCCCCGGAGATTGGATCTCCAGGCCGCCACCCCTGTGGGGCCTATATAAAGGGGGAGGAAGGGGCTGCTGTACACAACTCCCAAGGCGCAGCCCTCCTCCCCAACACATCTCCTCCTCCGTAGAACTCAAGCCCTGCCGAGTATCGCTTCTCCACCATCACCACGCCGTCGTCCGCCGGTGGAGCTGTCTTCCTCAACCTCTCCTTCCCCTTGCTGGATCAAGAAGGAGGAGACGCCGCTCGTCCGCACGTGTGTTGAACGCGGAGGTGCTGTCCGCTCAGCACTTGGCATCGGTGATCTGAATCACGCTCGAGTACGACTCCATCATCACCTTGCAAGCTTCCGCACGCGATCTACAAGTGGTATGTAGATGCAAACTCTCTCTCGTTACTCGTTGTTTAGATGAACTCATAGATGGATCTTGGTGAAACCGTAGGAAAAATTTTAATTTTCTGCAACGTTCCCCAACACCATCGCCGTGGCAGACGGAGACACAAGGGCGGGAGCTTTTGGGGTCGACGGCGACGGGCATTAAATGCCCTTGTCCCCATGTCAAAGTAGGTAGCAACCATCGTTCACACGACCGTAGCTTCACCGTTCCCGCACTGTTCCAACTACCACCTTTTTTACATTTTTACCCCTTTCTCCTACGTTGACACCTGTCGGTGACCCCTTGCACTATAAAAGGAGGCCCATGCACAACGTGGAGGGGGTGGGACTCATTCGGAACCTTAGCAACTCTCGCTCGGTGTAGCTGCTACTGTAGCTCTTCAAGCTCCCGAGCTCAATACAACCAAGCAGGAGTAGGGTTTTACGCGTCCGCCGCGGCCCGAACCTGGGTAAAACTGCCCGCGTGCTCGCTACGATCTGCTCTCTGTGCTCCCTCCGCCCTCGTACCGCTCAGACAAGGGGCTCCGGTCCCATAGGTGTTCGTGGCGGGCAGATCTCCCCCGACATAGATGCAGAATCGTTTCGATCTACTTGTCTCGGACGTGATGCCTATATACATGATCATACCTAGATATACTCATAACTATGCTCAATTCTGTCAATTGCTCAACAGTAATTTGTTCACCCACCGTAGAATATCTATGCTCTTGAGAGAAGCCACTAGTGAAACCTATGGCCCCCGGGTCTATTCTCATCATATCAATCTCCATTACTTTATTACTTGCTTTGTTTTTACTTTGCCTTTTACTTTTCACTTTGCATCAATATACCAAAAATACCAAAAATATTATTTATCACCTCTATCATATCTCACTCTCGTAAGTGACCGTGAAGGGATTGAAAACCCCTAATCGCGTTGGTTGCGAGGAGCTATCGTTTTGTGTAGGTACGAGGGACTTGTGCGTGGTCTCCTAATGGATTGATACCTTGGTTCTCAAAAACTGAGGGAAATACTTACGCTACTTTGCTGCATCATCCTCTCCTCTTCGAGGAAATCCAACGCAGTGCTCAAGAGGTAGCAAGAAGAATTTCTGGCGCCGTTGCCGGGGAGGCTCACGCAAGAGCAAGTCAACCATACCAAGTACCCATCAAAATCCCTATCTCTCACATTACATTATTTGCCATTTGCCTCTCGTTTTCCTCTCCCCCACTTCACCCTTGCCGTTTTATTCGCCCTCTCGTTCCCGTTTGCCTTTCTGTTTGCTTGTGTGTTGGATTACTTGTTGCCATGGCGCAAGATAATACCAAATTGTGTGACTTCTCGAATACCAATAATAATGATTTTCTTAGTACTCCTATTTCTCCATTCATGGTTGAGGCATGCTTTCATCATAATAAACTTGCTCATCAAAACTTGGGGGAATAAAAATATCATCTTCATCAAACATAGCATCCCCAAACTTGTAGCTTTGCATATCATTAACATCATGGATATTTAAAGAATTCATACTAACAACATTGCCATAATGCTCATCATTCGTTCCAATCATTTTATTAAATTCTTCTTCTATCAATTGAGCACAATTTTCCGAACCATCATTTTCAAGAAAGATATTATAAAGATGATCAATAATATGATGCAACCTTAATTCCATTTTTTATGTAGTTTTATTTTATAAACCAATCTAGTGATAAACAAGAAGCTAAAAGATTCGATTGCAAGATCTAAAGGTATACCTTCAAGCACTCACCTCCCCGGCAACGGCGCCAGAAAAGAGCTTGATGTCTACTACGCAACTTTATTCTTGTAGACACGTGTTGGGCCTCCAAGCACAGAGTTTTGTAGGACAGTAGAAATTTTATCTCAAGTGGATGACCTGAGGTTTATCAATCCGTGAGAGGTGTAGGATGAAGACGGTCTCTCTCAAACGACCCTGCAACCACATACAAGAAATCTCTTGTGTCCCCAACACACCCAATACAATTGAAAATTGTATAGGTGCACTAGTTCGACGAAGAGATGGTGATAAAAGTGTAATATGGATGGTAGAAATATATTTTTATAATCTGAATAAATAAAAACAACAAGGTAGAAAATAGTAAACGGGCACAAAAACGGTGTTGCAATGTTTAAAAATGAGGCCTAGGGTCCGTACTTTTGCTAGTGCAACCTCTCAACAATGCTAACATAGTTGGATCATATGATTATCCCTCAAAGTGCAATAAAGAATCACTCCCGAGTTCCTATTAGCGGAGAACAAAAGATAGGAATTGTTTGTAGGTCACGAAACCACCTGAAAACTATTCTTTCCGTTTGATCTATTCAAGAGTTCGTACTAAAATAACACAAAGCTATTTTTCCATTCGATCTATCCTAGAGTTCATACAAGAATAACACCAAAGCAAATTCATATTCATAATACTCAATCCACCCAAATAACTATAAAGAGACCCCAAAGTTTCCATCGGAGAAAAACGTGCATCAACCCCTATGCACAGATTACCCCAATATCATCGCGGGAATCGGCGAGTTGAATGCCATACCACATATCAAGTGAATAAATAAGATACCTCATTGTCACCTCAAGTATTCATATTGAAAGACATATATCATGTGTTCTCATCTCTGAATATTCAATCTGACAACACAAAACTTTTAAGGGTAAAGATTCAATCCATCATAACAAGAGTATAGAGGGGAGAAACATCATATGATTCGACTATATTAACAAGGCCCATGATATAAATCATGAGAGAGAGATCAAACACATAGCTAGTGGTACAAACACTCAGCCCCGAGGGTGGACTACTCCCTCCTCATCGTGATGGCCGCCGGGATGATGAAGATGGCCACCGATGATGATCTCCCCCTCCGGCAGGGTGCCGGAACGGGGTCTAGATTGGATCTCGTGGATACAGAGGCCTTGCGGCGGCGGAACTTCTGATCTAGGGCTACCCCGAAGGGTTTCGAAATATTTGGGAATTTATAGTGCAAAGAGGGGGTGAGGGAGGCCACCCAGGTGGGCAGAACCCACATGGGCGTGCCAAGGGGCCCTGGCGCGCCCTGGTGGGTTGTGCCCCCCTTGGGGCACCCCCCCAGGTGCAGCACAGGCCCAATGGGTTCCTTCTGCTGGTCAAGGAAAAATCTCCAAAAAGTTACGCGGTGTTTGGACTCCATTTGATATTGATTTCCTGCGATGTAAAAAACAAGCAAAAAACATCAACTGGCACTGGGCACTGGGTCAATAGGTTAGTCCCAAAAAATGATATAAAGTTGCTATAAAATGATTGTAAAATATCCAAGAATGGTAAAATAACAGCATGAATACTTCATAAATTATGGATACGTTGGAGACATATCACGTTGTCGGGGAGCAATAGCGTGGGGTGAATATTCTCGTGTGTGCTTGTCTGCTTTATCACTAAGTATTTTTTTTATTTTCAGTTCTAAGTTGTTCTCTATGTTTGGTTATGGATATGGAACATGAAACACCAAAAACTTTAGTTGTACTTAATACGCATGGAGATGGGGAACCTCCTAAAACCCTCGATGCTCGTTATGTGAAAAATATTATGCAATACTTTGGTAATCCTGAGAAAACCCCATTCAACTTGATAATGGGAGACACATTCGATCAACGTGAATACTTTAGGGATTATTGCTTAACTCAAAAGGGGAAACTATTATGGGATCAAATTGAAATGTTGCATTGGTATGCTTGGACTTTATGCCAAAGATATGATTATACTTGTTGCTCTAGGATGAACACTCCACACCTTCCCTTTATATGCAAATTTAAGGATAATGAAACCTTGGCTTCTTATGCCAATGGTAGATATGATTATTATGATGTGGAACGAATAGAAGAATTTGTTACTTTGAAGGGTGCTTATGAAATTGAATCTTTGTTTTCAAAGTATGAAGCTTTTGATGATGATGTTTATAGACCTGAAAATTTTGACATCCTTAAATATTGCTATGATAATTATAAACTTAATTACGATATTGATGTATTTATTGAGAAAGCCTTCGCTGTCCAAGAAGAGACTAATATTTTGCAGGAGTCTATGGAAGAGTAAATTGATGAAACTGCGAGCTCATTGGATGAAAAAGATGATGAGGAGAGCGGAGAACAAAAGGAGGAAGAGCGGATTAGCTACCCGTTCCCACCTTCTAATGAGAGTAACTCTTCAACTCATACATTGTTTAATTTCCCTTCGCTCTTAACGAAGGATGAATGCTATGATAATTGCTATGATCCCGTTGATTCTTTTGAAATATGCCTTTTTGATGAAAGTGATGCTTGCTATGCTTGTGGCCAAGATGCCAATATGAATTATGCTTATGGAGATGAACTTGCTATTGTCCCTTATGTTAAGAATGAAACTTTTGCTACAGCACCCACACATGATAGTCCTATTATCTTTTGAATTCTCCCAACTGCACTATATCGGAGAAGTTTGCACCTGTTAAGGATTATATTGATGGGTTGCCTTTTACCGTTGCACATGATAATTTTGATGAATATAATATGCATGTGCTTGCTACTCCAAGTTGCAATTATTATGAGAGAGTAACTACATCTCTACCTCTTTATGTTTCCAACACGACAAAATTGCAAGAAACCACTTATGCTATGTATTGGCCTTTACTTGATGTGCATCAATTGTTCTTGTATGACACTCCGATGCATAGGAAGAGAGTTAGACTTCGGCATTGCATGATATATGTTGCTTTGTGCTCATTACTAAATGCCAAATCTTTGCTAACTAAAATTGGCTTTGATATACCTTGGGATCCGGGTGGATTCATTACTTGAGCACTTTATGCCTAGCTTAATGGCTTTAAAGAAAGCACAGCCAGGGAGACAACCCGGAAGTTTTATAGAGTCACTTTATTTCTATTCTGTGCTTTTATAAAGTTTAATAACAAAAAAAATTTAGAGGGGAACTTAAAACTTCACAAAAAGGAAAGTGAAAGTGAGAGAGACGAGCATTGTTGAAGTGGGGGAGCTCCTTGAACTTTGTTCATGCCCATGGAAACTTTTTGAATCTCAATTATAGAAAATTTTCAAAAAAAATAATTATCCCCTTGTACAAATCCTTTGTATTGTAAAATTATTGTGCCAGGGTTTGCCTTTAGGATGATTAGATTGCTTGTTTGTTATGTACGGTGTAGAAATAGAAACTTTGGCTGTAGCGCGTGAATTTTCATTTTTTTTATGGAACATCAAAAGGTTCTGAAACATTTTGCACGCTATTGCTATACAAATTTTTATTTTGTCCTAATTTTTCAGAATTTTTGGAGTACAGAAGTATGGTAGATGTTCAGATTGCTACAGACTGTCGATTCTATCGGTGGTATGGGCCATGGAAAAGTTATATTACAATAGCTACAATGCAAAAACAAAATATGAATTGGTTTCAACAGTACTTAGTGTAGTGATTTGCTTTATTATACTAACAGATCTTACCGAGCTTTGTGTTGAGTTTTGTGTTGATGAAGTGATCAAAGATCGAGGAGGTCCCGATATGAGGACAAGGAGGAGAGGCAAGAGCTCAAGCTTAGGGATGCGCAAGGCACCCCAAGTAAATATTCAAGGATACTCAAGCGTCTAAGCTTGGGAATGCCCCAGAAGGCATCCCATCTTTCTTCAACAATTATCGGTATGTTTTCGTCTTCGTTTCGTTCACGTGATATGCGTAAATCTTGGAGTGTCTTTTGCATTTAGTTTTCACTTTTCTTTCATGCAGCATGATGGTATGAGATAGTCCATGGTCGATTTATAGAATGCTCATTGCACTTCACTTATATCTTTTGAGTATGGATTTATACAATGCTTCATGCGCGTCACTTATATATATCATTTCAAGTTTGGATTGCATGTTTCTCTTCACATAGAAAACTATTATTTGTAGAATGCTCTTTTGCTTCACTTATATATATCATTTAAAGTTTGGATTGCATGTTTCTCTTCACATAGAAAACTGTTATTTGTAGAATGCTCTTTTGCTTCACTTATATTTATTAGAGCATGATCTTTTGTAGGAAGAATTAAACTCTCATGCTTCACTTATATCTATTTAGAGAGTCAACATGAATTGGTCAATTGCATGGTTAGTCATAAAATACTACATAAAACTTGTGGATCACTAAATAAGATATGTTTGATTCCTTGCAATAGTTTTTTGATATATAGATGGAATAAGTGTGAGGTACTACTAAACGGTTGTGGTTAGTAAGAATATTGGTGTTAAGGTTTGTGATTCCCGAAGCATGCACGTATAATCTATCGTTATGCTATGAAGTTGGAACATGATTTATTATTGATTGTCTTCCTTATGAGTGGCGGTCGGGGACGAGCGATGGTCTTTTCCTACCAATCTATCCCCCTAGGGGCATGTGTAGTAGTACTTTGCTTCGAGGGATAATAAACTTTTGCAATAAGTATATGAGTCCTTTATGACTAATGTGAGTCCCTGGATTATACGCACTCTTACCTTTCTGCAATTTAGTAGCCTCTACGGTAGCTTGCATTGCCCTATACTTGTGAAGTACTCGTAGCTTTAGTCTCGCAAAGTACTCGTAGCTTTATTCTTGCAAAATAGTTTCATACTTGTTTTAGGTAAAGCAAACGTCAAGTGTGTGTAGAGTTGTATTGGTGGCTGATAGAAGTTGAGGGAATATTTGTTCTACCTTTAGCTCCTCGTTGGGTTTGACACTCTTATTGACCAAAGAAGACTACAAACGACCCCCTATACTTGTGGGTTATCAATATCATGTGAAGAAGCAAAAACTTAGGCTCAACCAAAACTAACCAATCATTGTTGAAGAAAGGTGGGATTGTTGAGGAACGTAGTAATTTCAAAAAACAATCCTACGCACACGCAAGATCATGGTGATGGCATAGCAACGAGAGGGGAGAGTGTTCGTCCACATACCCTCGTAGACCGTAAGCGGAAGCGTTATCACAACGCGGTTGATGTAGTCGTACGTCTTCACGACCCGACCGATCCAAGCACCGAACGTACGGAGCCTCCGAGTTCAGCACACGTTCAGCTCGATGACGATCTCCGGCCTCCGATCCAGCCGAGCTCCGGAGATGAGCTCCGTCAGCACGACGGCGTGGTGACGATGATGATGTTCTACCGGCGCAGGCTTCGCCTAAACTCCGCATGACGATATGACCGAGGTGGAATATGGTGGAAGGGGCACCGACACGGCTAAGGAACGATCCGTAGATCAACTTGTGTGTCATGGGGTGCCCCCGCCTCAGATATAAAGGATCAAGGGAGGAGGAGGCCGGCCCTAGGAGGAGGGCGCGCAAGGAGTCCTACTCCCAGGGAGTAGGATTCCTTCTTTCCTAGTCCAACTAGAAGTCCTTCCATGTATTAGGAGTAGGAGACAAGGAAGGGAAGAGAGAAGGGAAGGAAGGAGGGTGCGGCCCTCCCCTATTCCAATTCGGACTATGCCATGGGCGCACGGCCTGCCCTAGGCAGCCCTCTCTCTTTCCGCAGGCCCAATAAGGCCCAATACTTCTCCCGGCGAATTCCGTAACTCTCCCGGTACTCCGAAAAATACCCGAATCACTCGGAACCTTTCCGAACTCCGAATATAGTCGTCCAATATATCGATCTTTACGTCTCGACCATTTCGAGATTCCTCGTCATGTCCCTGATCTCATCCGAGGCTCCGAACTCCTTCGGTACATCAAAACTCATAAACTCATAATATAACTGTCATCGAAACCTTAAGCGTGCGGACCCTACGGGTTCGAGAACTATGTAGACATGACCTAGAACTATTCTCGGTCAATAACCAATAGTAGGACCTGGATGCCCATATTGGCTCCTACATATTCTACGAAGATCTTTATCGGTCAAACCGCATAACAACATACGTTGTTCCCTTTGTCATCGGTATGTTACTTGCTCGAGATTCGATCGTCGGTATCCAATACCTAGTTCAATCTCGTCACCGGCAAGTCTCTTTACTCGTTCTGTAATGCATCATCTCGTAACCAACTCATTGGTCACATTGCTTGCAAGGCTTATAATGATGTGCATTACCGAGAGGGCCCAGAGATACCTCTCCGACAATCGGAGTGACAAAACCTAATCTCGAAATACGCCAACTCAACATGTACCTTCGGAGACACCTGTAGTACTCCTTTATAATCACCCGATTCGTTGTGACGTTTGGTAGTACCAAAGTGTTCCTCCGTAAACGGAGTTGCATAATCTCATAGTTACAGGAACATGTATAAGTCATGAAGAAAGCAATAGCAACATACTAAACGATCAAGTGCTAAGCTAACGGAATGGGTCAAGTCAATCACATCATTCTCCTAATGATGTGATCCCGTTAATCAAATGACAACTCTTTTGTCCATGGCTAGGAAACATAACCATCTCTGATAAACGAGCTAGTCAAGTAGAGACATACTAGTGACACTATGTTTGTCTATGTATTCACACATGTATTATGTTTCCGGTTAATACAATTCTAGCATGAATAATAAACATTTATCATGAAATAAGGAAATAAATAATAACTTTATTATTGCCTCTAGGGCATATTTCCTTCAGTCTCCCACTTGCACTAGAGTCAATAATCTAGTTCACATCGCCATGTGATTTAACACCAATATTCATATCTCAGATATGATTAACACCCATAGTTCACATCATCATGTGACCAACATCCAAAGGGTTTACTAGAGTCAATAATATAGTTCACATCGCTATGTGATTAACGCCCAAAGAGTACTAAGGTGTGATCATGTTTTGCTCGTGAGAGAAGCTTAGTCAACGGGTCCATCACATTCAGAGCCGTATGTATTTTGCAAATATGTTATGTCCACAATGCTCGCACGGAGCTACTCTAGCTAATTGCTCCCACTTTCAATATGTATCCAAAGTTGAGACTTAGAGTCATTCGGATCGGTGTAAAAGTTTGCACCGATGTAACTTTTACAACAAACTCTTTTATCACCTCCATAATCGAGAAACATCTCCTTAGTCCTTACTAAGGATATTCTTGACCAATGTCCAAAGGATCTACTCCTAGATCACTATTGTACTTCCTTGCCAAATTCAGAGCAAGGTATACAATAGGTCCTGGTACATAGCATAGCATACTTTATAGAACCTATGTCGAGGCATAGGGAATGACTTTTCATTCTCTTTCTATTTTCTCATTGTGGTCGTGATTTGAGTCTTACTCAATTTCATACCTTTGCAACATAGGCAAGAACTCTTTCTTTGACTGCTCCATTTTGAACTATTTCAAAATCTTGCCAAGGTATGTACTCATTGAAAATCTTATCAAGCGCCTTGATCTATCTCAATAGATCTTGATGCTCAATATGTAAGTAGCTTTTATCGAGGTATTTTAAAGAACTCCTTTAAAACACTCCTTTATGCTTTTAGAAAAATTCTACAACATTTCGATCAACAATATGTCACTCACATATACTAATCGGAAAGGTTGTAGTGCTCCCACTCACTTTATTGTAAATACAGCTTCATCGTAAGTCCATATAAAACTATATGCTTTGATCAACTTATCAAAGCGTATATTCCAATTCGAGATGCTTGCACCAGTCCATAGATGGATCATTGGAGCTTGCACATTTTGTTAGCACCTTTAGGATTGACAAAATCTTCGGTTGCATCATATACAACTCTTCTTTAATAAATCCATTAAGGAATGCAGTTTTGACATCCATTTGCCGATCTCATAAAATGTGGCAATTGCTAACATGATTCAGACAGACTTAAGCATTGATACGAGTGAGAAAATCTCATCGATTCAACACCTTGAACTTGTTGAAAACCTTTCGCAACAAGTCGAGCTTGGTAGATAGTAACACTACTATCGTTGTCCGTCTTCCTCTTGAAGATCCATTCATTTAACATGGCTTGTCGATCATCGAGCAAGTCAATCAAAGTCCATACTTTGTTCTCATACATGGATCATATCTCGATTTTATGGCCTCAAGCCATTTCATGAATCTGGGCTCATCATCGCTTCCTCATAGTTCGTAGGTTCATCATGGTCTAGTAACATGACTTCCGTAACAGTATTACCGTACTACTACTCAGTGCGGACTGTACTTTGGAAGACCTACGAGGTTTTGTAGTAACTTGATCTGAAGTTTCATGATCATCATCATTAGCTTCCTCACTAATTGGTGTAGGAATCACTGGAACTGATTTCCGTGATGAACTACTTTCCAATTCCGGAGAAGGTACAAATTACCTTATCAAGCTCTACTTTCCTCCCACTCACTTCTTTCGAGAGAAACTTCTTCTCTTAGAAAGGATCCATCTTAGCAACGAATAACTTGCCTTCGGATCTGTGATAGAAGGTGTACCCAATAGTTACCTTTGGGTATTCTATGAATATGCACTTCTCCGATTTGGGTTCGAGCTTATCAGGTTGAAACTTTTTCACATAAGCATCGCAGCCCCAAACTTTAAGAAACGACAACTTTCGGTTTCTCGCCAAACCACAATTCATAAGGCGTCGTCTCAACGGATTTTGATGGTGCCCTATTTAAAGTGAATGCAGCCGTCTCTAATGCATAACCCCAAAATGATAGTGGTAAATCGGTAAGAGACATCATAGATCGCACCATATCAAATAAAGTGCGGTTACGACGTTCGGACACACCATACCGTTGTGGTGTTCCAGGTGGCGTGAGCTGTGAAACTATTCCACATTGTTTTAATTGAAGACCAAACTCGTAACTCAAATATTCATCTCCATGATCAGATCGCAGAAACTTTATTTTCTTGTTACGATGATTGTCCACTTCACTCTGAAATTCTTTGAACCTTTCAACTATTTCAGACTTATGTTTCATCAAGTAGATATACCAATATCTGCTCAAATCATATGTGAAGGTCAGAAAATAACGATACCCGCCGCGAGCCTCAACACTCATCGGATTGCATACATCAGTATGTATTATTTCTAATAAGTCAGTTGCTCGCTCCATTGTTCCGGAGAACGGAGTCTTAGTCATCTTGCCCATGAGGCATGGTTCGCAAGCATCAAGTGATTCATAATCAAGTGATTCCAAAATCCCATCAGCATGGAGTTTCTTCGTGCGCTTTACACCAATATGACCTAAACGGCAGTGCCATAAATAAGTTGCACTATCATTATTAACTTTGCATCTTTTGGCCTCAATATTATGAATATGTGTATTACTACGATCGAGATCCAACAAACCATTTTCGTTGGTGTGTATGACCATAGAAGGTTTTATTCATGTAAACAGAACAACAATTGTTCTCTAACTTAAATGAATAACCGTATTGCAATAAACATGAACAAATCATATTCATGCTCAACGCAAACACCAAATAACACTTATTTAGGTTCAACACAAATCCCGAAAGTATAGGGAGTGTGCGATGATGATCATATCAATCTTGGAACCACTTCCAACAAACATCATCACTTCACCCTTAACTAGTCTCTTTATTCGCAACTCCGTTTCAATTACTAATCTTAGCAACCGAACAAGTATCAAATACTGGGGCTACTATAAATACTGTAAGGCACACATCAATAACCTGTATATCAAATATACACTTGTTCACTTTGCCATCCTTCTTACCAACCAAATATTCGTGGCATTTCCGCCAAAGGACCATTTCCTTTGTAGTGTAAGCACTCAGTTTCAGGCTTTGGTCCAGCTTTGGTCTTGTTCACGGGAGTGACAACTTGCTTGTCATTCTACTTGAAGTTCCCTTTCTTTCCCTTTGCCCTTTTCTTGAAACTAGTGATCTTGTTAACCATCAACACTTGATGCTCTTTCTTGATTTCTACCTTCGTTGATTTCAGCATCATGAAGAGCTTGGGAATCGTTTTCGTCATCCCTTGCGTACTATAGTTCATCACGAAGTTCTAGTAACTTAGTGATGGTGACTAAAGAATTCATCAATCACTATCTTATCTCGGAAGATTAACTCCCACTTGATTCAAGCGATTGAAGTACCTGCATAATCGAGCACATGCTCACTAGTTGAGCGATTCTCCTCCATCTTTTAGCTATAGAACTTGTTGGAGACTTCATATCTCTCAACTCGGGTATTTGCTTGAAATATTAACTTCAATTTCTGGAACATCTCATATGGTCCATGACGTTCAAAACGTCTTTGAAGTCCCGATTCTAAGCCGTTAAGCATGGTGCACTAAGCTATTAAGTAGTCATCATATTGAGCTAGCCAAACGTTCATAACGTCTACATCTGCTCTTGCAATAGGTCTGTCACCTAGCGGTGCATTAAGGACATAATTCTTCTGTGCAGCAATGAGGATTAACCTCAGATCACGGATCAAATCCGCAACATTGCTACTAACATTTTTCAACACAGTTTTCTCTAGGAACATATCAAAATAAACATATGAAAGCAACAACGCGAGCTATTGATCTACAACATAATTTGCAAAATACTACTAGGACTAAGTTCATAAAAAAATTAAAGTTCAATTAATCATATTACTTAAGAACTCCCACTTAGACAGACATCTCTCTAGTCATCTAAGTGATCACGTGATCCAAATTAACTAAACCATGACCGATCATCACGTGAGATGGAGTAGTTTTCAATGGTGAACATCACTATGTTGATCATATCTACTATATGATTCACGCTCGACCTTTCGGTCTCCGTGCTCCGAGGCCATATCTCGCATATGCTAGGCTCGTCAAGTTTAACTCGAGTATTCGCGTGTGCAAAAACTGGCTTGCACCGTTGTAGATGGACGTAGAGCTTATCACACACGATCATCACGTGGTGTCCGGGCACGATTTAACTTTGGCAACGGTGCATACTCAGGGAGAACACTTCTTGATAATTAGTGAGAGATCATCTTAAAATGCTACCGTCAATTAAAGCAAGAATAAGATGTATAACAGATAAACATCATATGCAATCAAAATATGTGACATGATATGGCCATGATCATCTTGCGCCTTTGATCTCCATCTCCAAAGTACTGTCATGATCTTTATCGTCACCGTCACGACACCATGATCTTCATCATCTTGATCTATATCAATGTGTCGTCACATGGTCGTCTTGCCAACTATTGCTCTTGCAACTATTGCTATCGCATAGCGATAAAGTAAAGCAATTATTTGGCACTTGCATCTTATGCAACAAAGAGACAACCATAGGGCTTCTGCCAGTTGCCGATAACTTCAACAAAACATGATCATCTCATACAACAACTTATATCTCATCACGTATTGACCATATCACATCACAACATGCCCTGCAAAAACAAGTTAGACGTCCTCTACTTTGTTGTTGCAAGTTTTACGTGGCTGCTACGGGCTGAGCAAGAAACGTTCTTACCTACGCATCAAAACCACAACGATAGTTTGTCAAATAGACTCCGTTTTAACCTTCGCAAGGACCAGGCGTAGCCATACTTAGTTCAACTAAAGTTGGAGAAACTGACACCCGCCAGCACCTGTGTGGAAAGCACGGCGGTAGAACCAGTCTCGCGTAAGCGTACGCGTAATGTCGGTCCGGGCCGCTTCATCCAACAATACCGCTGAACCAAAGTATGACATGCTGGTAGGCAGTATGACTTATATCGTCCACAACTCACTTGTGTTCTACTCGTGCATATAATATCAAACCATAAAAACCTAGGCTCGGATGCCACTGTTGAGGAACGTAGTAATTTCAAAAAAAATTCCTACGCACACGCAAGATCATGGTGATGGCATAGCAACGAGAGGGGAGAGTGTTCGTCCACGTACCCTCGTAGACCATAAGCGGAAGCGTTATCACAACGCGGTTGATGTAGTCGTACGTCTTCACGATCCGACCGATCCAAGCACCGAAAGTACGGAGCCTCCGAGTTCAACACACGTTCAGCTCGATGACGATCTCCGGCCTCCGATCCAGCCGAGCTCCGGAGATGAGTTCCGTCAGCACGACGACGTGGTGACGATGATGATGTTCTACCGGTGCAGGGCTTCGCCTAAACTCCGCAACGATATGACCGAGGTGGAATATGGTGGAAGGGGGCACCGCACACGGCTAAGGAACGATCCGTAGATCAACTTATGTGTCATGGGGTGCCCCCCTGCCCCCGTATATAAAGGATCAAGGGAGGAGGAGGCCGGCCCTAGGAGGAGGGCGTGCCAAGGGAGTCCTACTCCCACCGGGAGTAGGATTCCTTGTTTCCTAGTCCAACTAGGAGTCCTTCCATGTATTAGGAGTAGGAGACAAGGAAGGGGAAGAGAGAAGGGAAGGAAGGAGGGTGCGGCCTCCCCTAGTCCAATTCGGACTAGGCCATGGGGGCGGCCTGCCCTAGGCAGCCCCTCTCTTTCCGCAGGCCCAATAAGGCCCAATACTTCTCCCCGCGAATTCTCGAACTCTCCGGTACTCCGAAAAATACCCGAATCACTTGGAACCTTTCCGAACTCCGAATATAGTCGTCCAATATATCGATCTTTACGTCTAGACCATTTAGAGATTCCTCGTCATGTCCCCGATCTCATCCGAGACTCCGAACTCCTTCGGTACATCAAAACTCATAAACTCATAATATAACTGTCATCGAAACCTTAAGCGTGCGGATCCTACGGGTTAGAGAACTATGTAGACATGACCTAGAACTATTCTCGGTCAATAACCAATAGCGGGACCTGGATGCCCATATTGGCTCCTACATATTCTACGAAGATCTTTATCGGTCAAACCGCATAACAACATACGTTGTTCCCTTTGTCATCGGTATGTTACTTGCTCGAGATTCAATCGTTGGTATCCAATACCTAGTTCAATCTCGTCAACGGCAAGTCTCTTTACTCGTTCTGTAATGCATCATCCCGTAACCAACTCATTGGTCACATTGCTTGCAAGGCTTATAATGATGTGCATTACCGAGAGGGCCCAGAGATACCTCTCCGACAATCGGAGTGACAAAACCTAATCTCGAAATACGCCAACTCAACATGTACCTTCGGAGACACCTGTAGTACTCCTTTATAATCACCCAGTTACGTTGTGATGTTTGGTAGTACCCAAAGTGTTCCTCCGGTAAACGGGAGTTGCATAATCTCATAGTTACAGGAACATGTATAAGTCATGGAGAAAGCAATAGCAACATACTAAACGATCAAGTGCTAAGCTAACAGAATGTGTCAAGTCAATCACATCATTCTCCTAATGATGTGATCCCGTTAATCAAATGACAACTCTTTTGTCCATGGCTAGGAAACATAACCATCTCTGATAAACGAGCTAGTCAAGTAGAGGCATACTAGTGACACTATGTTTGTCTATGTATTCACACATGTATTATGTTTCCGGTTAATACAATTCTAGCATGAATAATAAACATTTATCATGAAATAAGGAAATAAATAATAACTTTATTATTGCCTCTAGGGTATATTTCCTTCAGGGATGCCAACCAGGGCATCCCCAAGCTTGAGCTTTTGTGTCTCCTTAATTCTTCTCATTGCACGGTTTCCCTAAATTTCAAAAACTTCATCCACACAAAACTTAACAAGAACTCGTGAGATAAGTTAGTATAAATCATAGCAATAACCTTATCATTATCTACTGTAGAAAATCACTAAAATTATTATTTTATATTGTCTACTAAATTCCTCTACATATCTAACACTCATATCCTCCAATAGAATCATTAAACAAGGAAACATATGCAAACAATGCAAACATAACAGCAATCTGTCTAAACAGAACAGTCTGTAAAGAATGCGGGAGGAATCATACTTACCTAACTCCAAAAATTCTGAAAAATTACCACACTGTAGAAAATGTGTTATTTATCAAGGTGCAAAATTTTCAAGATTTTATCATGTTATGACTTTCTATAAGAATTCAGACAATGACAGAAAAATTTTTGTTTTCAAAATAGCAACATATAGACTTGCAAAATAAGCATGGTAAAGGCTATACTTGACCTTTTTATTGAATGAAAAGATACAAAACCTTATTCTAAACAACAGCAAGCAAATATAAACAAAAGAAAATGACGCTCCAAGCAAAACTCATATCATGTGGCGAGTAAAAATATAGCTCCAAGTAAGATTACAGATAATATTGGAGATGAAAGACGGGTTGTCTTCCGAGCATCCCCAAGCTTAGTTGCTTGGATATTCCTTTAGTATTACCTTGGGGGTGCCTTGGGCATCCCCAAGCTTAGGGTCTTGTCACTCCTTATTCTGCTCAAATTGATATCTCACCCAAAACTTGGAAACTTCAATCACACAAAACATAACGGAACTTCATGAGATGGGTTAGTATGATAAAGACAAATCATTCACTTTGGTACTGTAAAGATAAGATTCATAATTGTTTACACACAATGTATACTGTACTCTACAATTGCCACAATTTATATTAAGTAATATAAGCCATAGAAACTAGGAAACAAGCAAACTATGCATTGAAAAAGAATCTGTCAAAAACAGAACGGTCTGTAACAATCTGAACAACCACCATACTTCTGCAACTCCAAAAATTCTAAAAAATTGGGACAATGTAGAAAACTTGTATATCAATCATGTGTCAAAAATTCAGATTAAAAGCAAGTTTCAGTGAATTTTGAAAATTCCTGGACTGAGCGCAAAGGTTTCTGTTTTTGCACAGAATCAAGTCAACTATCATCCACACTATCCCAAAGGCTTTACTTGGCACTTTATTGAAACAAAAGCTATAAAACATGATTAATACAATATCTTAATCATGTGAACACAAAAAAAGTAAGTATAAGTGTTGGGTTGTCTCCCAACAAGCGCTTTCCTTTAATGTCTTTTTAGCTAGGCATGATGATTTCAGTGATGCCCACATAAAAGGTAAGAATTGTAACATAATGGGAGCATCATGAAGCATATGACAAGCACATTTAAACCTAAACCACTTCCTATGCATAGGGATTTTGTGATCAAATAATTAATGGGAGCAATAACCAACTAGCATAGGAAGGCAAAACAAGCATGACTTCAAAACATTCTACACATAGAGAGGAAACTTGATATTATTGAGATATGCAAAAGCATATGTTCCTCTCTCATAATAAGTTTTAGTACCATCATGAATGAATTCAACGATATAACTATCACATAAAGCATTCTTTTCATGATACATAAGCATAGACATTTTATTACTCTCCACATAAGCAAATTTATTCTCATGAATAATAGTGGGACCAAACTCAACAAAATAATTATCATGTGATACTTGATTAGCATAATCTAATTGAAGATTAAAATCATGATGACAAGTTTCATGGTTATCATTATTCTTTGTAGCATACATGTCATCAGAATAATCATCATAAGCAACAACTTTGTTATCATAATCAATTGAAATCTCTTCCAAAATAGTGGATTCGTCACTAAATAAAGTCATGACCTCTCCAAATCCACTTTTCATCATTATAATAAGATTCAACACCCTCCAAAATAGTGGGATTATTACCTAGAGTTGACCCTATTCCAAACCCACTTTAATCAATATAATCATCATAAATAGGAGGCATGCTATCATCATAATAAATTTTCTCATCAAAACTTGGGGAACTAAAAATATCATCTTCATCAAACATAGCATCCCCAAGCTTATGGCTTTGCATATCATTAGCATCCTGGATATTCAACATACTAACAACATTGCAATCATGCTCATCATTCAAAGATTTACTGCCAAACATTTTATTGACTTTTGCTTCTAACACTTTGGCACAATTTTCCGAATCCTTATTTTCACGAAAGACATTAAAAAGATGAAGCATATGAGGCAACCTCAATTCCATTTTTTTGTAGTTTTCTTTTATAGACATAACTAGTGATAAAACAAGAAACTAAAAGATTCAATTGCAAGATATAAAGATATACCTTCAAGCACTCACCTCCCCAGCAATGGCGCCAGAAAAGAGCTTGATGTCTACTACGCAACCATCTTCTTGTAGACTCGTGTTGGGCCTCCAAGCGCAGAGTTCTGTAGGACAGTCGAAAATTTCCCTCAAGTGGATGACCCAAGGTTTATCAATTCGTGGGAGGCGTAGGATGAAGATGGTCTGTCTCAAACAACCCTGCAACCAAATAACAAAGAGTCTCTTGTGTCCCCAACACACCCAATACAATGGTAAATTGTATAGGTGCACTAGTTCGGCGAAGAGATGGTGATACAAGTGTAATATGGATGGTAGAATATATTTTTATAATCTGAATAAATAAAAACAGCGAGGTAATTAGTGATAAAAGTGAGTAAAAACGGTATTGCAATGCTTGGAAATAAGGCCTAGGGTTCATACTTTCACTAGTGCAAAGTCTCTCAACAATGATAACATGTTTTTTTTTGCTTGTTTTTTGGTTTTTCAGAATATCAATATGAAAGGAAGTCCAAATGTCATGAAACCTTTTGCAGATTTTTTTTCTGGAAATAAGAGACCCTGGAAGCTTCGGCATGGGACGAGAAGATGGAGAAGTGGCCCACGAGGCACCAGGGTGCACCCAGGGGGGTAGGGGGCGCCCTGGTGGCTCGTGGGGCCCATGTGACTCCGTTTGACCTAACTCCGCCTCTATAAATTCTATAAAATCATGAAACCAACAGAGTAGTCCACGAATTACTTTTTCCGCCGCCACAAGCTTCTGTTCTTGAGAGATTCCATCTGGGGACCTTTTTCGGTGCTCCGCCAGAGGGGGGATCAATCACAGAGGGGCTCTACATCAACCTTGCTACCCTTCCAATGACACATGAATAGTTTACCATAGACCTACGGTTCCATAGTTAGTAGCTAGATGACTTCTTCTCTCTATTTGATATTCAATACAATGTTCTCCTTAATGTTCTTGGAGTTCTATCCGATGTAATTCCTTTTTGCAGTGTGTTTGTTGGGATCCGATGAATTGTGAGTTTATGATCAGATTATCCATGAATATTATTTTCAGTTTTCTCTGAACTCTTTTATGCATGATTGTTAAATCTTCGTATTTCTCTCCGACCTATTGATTTGGTTTGGCCAACTAGATTGATTTATCTTGCAATGGGAGAGGTGCTTTGTGATGGGTTCGATCTTGCGGTGCTCAGTCCCAGTGACAGAAAGGGACATGACACGTATTTGTATCGTTGTCACTAAGGATAAAAAGATGGGGTTTATTCATGCATGAGTTTACTTTGTCTACATCATGTCATCTTGCTTAAGGCGCTACTTCGTTCTTTATGAACTTAATACTCTAGATGCATGCTGGATAGCGGTCGATGTGTGGAGTAATAGTAGTAGATGCAGAATCGTTTTGGTCTACTTGTCTCGAACGTGGTGCCTATATACTTGATCATTGCCTTGGATATCTTCATGATTATTTGCTTTTCTATCAATTTCCCAACAGTAATTTGTTTACCCACCGTATTCTACTTTCAAGATAGAAGCCTCTAGTGAAAACTATGGCCCCGGGGTCTACTTCTATCATATATTAAAAATCCTAAAAACTACAAATTTAGTTTATTTATTTATTTTGTATGTTTGATCGATCTATCTATCTATCACCATACAATTTAATCTTGCAATTAACTGCCAAGGGATTGACAACCCCTTGTTCGCGTTGGGTGCAAGGATTTTTTATTTATTTTGTGTGCAGGTGCTGCTAACGAGTTGTTGCGTGATTCTCCTACTGGATTGATAACCCTGGTTTCATAACTGAGGGAAATAGTTATCTCTACTCTACTGCATCATCCCCTCCTCTTCGGGGAAACCCAACACAGCTCACAAGTAGCAGTGTCACGCGTGTGTTCTACACACGCGCTCTGACACTATCTATTTGACCAATGGTGGTAGAAAAGGGTGTGCTGGCGTCCCTACTTCGACAAGATATCGGTCCACTTCACCTACCCAACACGGGCTAGGCAGGCGCGTATCCTCGCATTTAAGGCGACACTGATAGCTGTAAATGGCTACTGTGGTATCCCCTCATCTCATATAAGAGGAGGACCAAAGCCATTTAGAAAATAGGTAGGACAATCTCGGAGAGAACCTTAGGACACAAACTCCCTACAACCTCTCTAGTAGGAGCAGTGCTTCCTCCTCCTCAAGTGTCTAGGAGAGAGGAACCCTAGCTCAAGCCGAAGAGATAGAGAGACGATCAATGTAATCATTCCACTATATTTTGAGGTAAGTAGCTGGACGTAGGGTTTTACACGTCCCGGTGGCCTAAACCCGGGTAAAAAAAGTTGTGTCTTGTTCGCCTTTCTGCATCATAGGAGATCTCGAGTGTTTCCCTTTGTGGATTGATCCCCTCGCCCTGCATGTTTTGCATCGTCTGTCTGAAGGGCGCTTGCCCGGCTTTTAAAACAGCCCGACTATTGGGTTGTCCAGCTAGGCACCCTCTGTGGCTACGTACTTGTTCGACGCAGCCGGGTAAACTATTTGGGAGGTGCGGAGCATGTTGGTGCGTTTGGATGACAAATAGCAAACAAACATCTAGAAGTTTAGCCGGTCACTTGTATGAGTGCGGATGCTCGTAGTGCCTAGTGACACCATCATCTCTTCAAACCCCACAACGTTCTTAAAGGGGCGTCGACCATTCAAGAACAAAGAACCATGAAATGTGCAACTACCAGAAAGAGAAGACATGAGAGGAGGTCTGGAGGGGATTCCTCCATTGATGAGATCCTTCACTTCTCCACCAAGAACATAGAGAGAGAGAGAGAGAGAGAGAGAGAGAGAGAAAACCCTTAAACTCGTGAGATTAGGGTTTGTAATCTTGTTTCGTACTTTGACTTGGAGATCAAGACTTGGGTGATCATTCAACATGTCATGGTGATTACAATATTATAGGTACGATTTTAAATTTGAGCGTCGTGTTTGCTTGTGACCCTCTCTCATGTGTGAGTACTCCACCTCGTATGTGGGAGATGCAGGGGATGGTGTCCGCTAGGAGAAGTCAGCGGGAGGTGCTTGCGTGTCTTGTCATACTGGTTTCTTGGGAGATTTGGAATGTGCCGGTGATTCAAGGGTTTTCCGCCATATCTTCACCCTTTTGTGGATCTTTGTTGCGCGCCAAGGAAGAAGTGGCTCTTTGCAGGTGGTGCTAAGCACTTGATTCACGTAATGCTATAACAGTAGGCTTTGTTGTTGTTCTGGTTGTGTTTTTTCCTACCTCTCTTCTCGCCTCCTTGTTTATACATCTGACTTTTTAATCGCTTTTTTTTTTGACAATTTACTGCAAGGCAACAACCCCATATTCCCTTATTGAAGCCTTTGAAGGCAACAAAGAATACAAAGGCGATAATTAATGAAAAGACTGGTTTTTTGGCCGCTCGAAAATGTTTCAGATTAGCATTTGGTTGACTCTATGTGTGCAATTCTTCATGGGCTTCCGTTTGCATCCTGGTCCCACCCTGCAGTCCTATCTGTATGCACTTTTTTTCCATATGACTGTAACAAAGGCGGTTGTACTATCTACTGCAGTAACGGAACAGTACTTAGTCCTGTACAAATATATCGTACAAGCCACAAGACGATGAATGCCTAGGTTAATTGAACAAACAATTATTATAGTACCAAGCGCCCGAATGCCTGCAAGACGTACCTATGCATAGTACTTCTACATCCTTCAGCTACAGTCTAGAACAGATAGTTTCGCCATCATGGTTTCGCCATCCAGCTAGAGAAAATACAGTTGTCCCTAGCAAACAGCCTAGAACTAGTCACATGCGTACGTAAGGTAAATTAAATGAAGAATGATCCAGCAAATAGTAGTGGTACGTTACATGTAATAGATGCCATACGCATATATTCGTAGCAAAGTTAGGCCATTCGCATGCATGGCTACTGAACTCTCCACGAAGGTAATATCATACCTATACAAAAGTACCATGACTCAGAGTAACTCTAGCAAAAGAGTTTCATATTGGTCAGATTACCATAATTAATGCTCATATGATGAATTTGATCGAAAGTACACTATAACAGAGTCGTCATATGGCCCTGAGTCGCTATAATTTATGGAGGACGCACCCATCCACCAACCACTCGCGTGGAGGGTCACCTCCATTCTCAGCCTTCCGCACGGCCATCTCATCTCCCTACCAACGATGTAGACGGTCAAATGTTCATGGCATCGCAAAGGGTGCCAATTAATGGCAACTGTCGCGTGCCAACTGCCCACAACTTCTCCAGCCACGTTTTCTGCCACATTTTTCAGTCGTCCACCAGTTTTACCGTCATCCGCGACTATAAAAAGGTCATCGCCATGGCCGAATAGCTCACAACTTTCACTTCAAACACAACTGCTTGTAGCCACTTCCTCCCACTCTATCGCCATGTCGCTTCCCCTGCGGCTCGACTAGGTGCCTCACTCGAAGGAGGAGGAGCCGATGTTGGACGAGGAGCAAGCGGGGGAGGAGTCCCCCGTCATCGCTGAGGAGGATGAGGAGGGGCTCGCCTATATGCGCTTGAGGCTGTGCATGAGGATCCTGCCTCGATCAGTGTCTGGATTGAAATCTCAGAAAACACTCCAATATTTGGGATAAACATCACATGTATGTTAAGATCCCGCATGAGCAGACGAGGCCTTGCCCACACAGCTCTTATCAGGCACCATGTCTTTCCGTCGCCTCTTTGTTAAGGGGGCATGGGATGACCAGATGAGGACTATGCAGCCCACGCCTCGACCGGCACCGGCTTCGGTGACATCTTCAAGCATACCGATGTCAGGAAGGCGTGGCGGGTGGAGAGCGACCACGCCATATGTTATGAGAAGAAAAATGTGAACTTGGAGATGAAGTTAGAGCGCATCGGATGGTGCACATTCGACATGAACACTGTGACATTCACCGAGACGAATCACGGCCTATTGGACCTTGCCCCTCTTTTAAAAGCCGCACACAACCTCGACGACGACGGGCACGAATGGGAATAAAACAAGGTAACCAGACATTCACACCGGAGAACGAGTTGACTCATCACATATGCATGTGCCTCGTGTACTGCTTTCACCGCCATCATGGTGAGGAGTGACTATAGTGCTTCTCACAAGACAGTAAAAAGACATTAGTTTAGTGAAATGCGGCTAATCAACTTTTTCATCCAAACCACTTTGTAAGGCAATATTATCTAAAATTATGTTTTAATCCCCTAAAATTGAGTGCGGATTTGTGAGTTGGTGCAACAAAAAATATGAAATAAAAAGGAAAGATATGGAGGCGTAAGATTGCGACTATGTGTTTGCGCACAAGTGCGGTGACCTCTATCTCTATATCCATATGGAGCACACTGCATATCTCATATGGTGACCGCACATATGATGACTCTGATAGACTTGCTCTAATTTACAGATTGGCCACGACAGATCGATCCATGGAAGAAAAGCAATAGACTTCCGTATATAATCAAGTGTTTAGTTATATCTGTAAAGGAAGGACGAAAGCATGTTACCTCATATATAATTAACGCTAGCTGCTATCCCTAACCATATGTACACTACCTATGAGTAGCAATTAGCTAGCTAGCTGCAAGCTACAAATCATGGATCTGTCGATGGAACTGACTTGCATAGGAACAACTTTCGCAGCATGAACAGCCAGCCTAACTGCATATACGTACTACTAGCTTGTTGCTACTCCAAGTTAACTTATGGGAAAGATAGATATAGAACAAGATACGGACTGAGAAAAGGAATCATAGCGTGGCTTAGCTTAGAATAATGGGAACAGGCGGACAGCATGCACTACACCTCTCTGTATCGTCAAGGGGACCATTCATGTGAGAGGGTATATATTGGTCCATGGCAAAAGATATGGATGGTACATCTGCTGCCTCCATCGATCTCCATGCATGCAAAACCCTAGCTAGCTACAGGGCTATGCAGGGCCGCTTTAATCCTGGGGCCCGTGGTCTCACCTCCTCCAAAGGCCCAACCCCAGCTACTAGCCCGCCCCACTGGTCTTTTACTACTCATCAACCCCACTTCCCCTTGGCAGCTGGATGCTTTTGCTCTCTGGCTCCCTCTTGGATCGATCGTAACCATGGCAATCAATGCAAATGTGTGCAATGTCTGCTCATATGCGTGTGTATGTGGGTGTACATGCATGTCGGGGTGAATATGCTTTGTCTTCGCAGACATATACCTGTCTTGTCTATGCTAGACAGATGGAGATGTTTGGAAGGTATCTTAATTAGCACCAAATGTTTCCTTAGATCTGGTTACCCTTTTTCATTTAGGTCAGTGTACGAAAGAAATGTCACTTTGGGATCGATAGTTGGGGTGTCCAGCTTTGCCAAAGGTAGAAGAAAAGGCTAGCTGGATTTGATCCGCCACATAAGGTGGGATGGCGACTTGCATGAATGCCCTGTCCCCTTCTTGGTCGAATAGCTAGAAAGGAGAGTACAAGTCTTTGTAGATATTTCACTATGAACCATATACGGATGTATATAGATGCATTTTAGAGTGTAGATTCATTCATTTTGCTCCGTATGTAGTCCATAGTGAAATCTCTACAAAGACTTGTATTTAGAACGGAGGGAGTACATGGTCTTGACGCACACGCAATAACCTCAGTGTACCAATTAATTTAACACAGTTATAATACAGCTACTTATTTTTTGTAGAGCAGTAGGAGTACGGTTAAGTAATTAAGCCATACACGCGTGCATGACCAGCTACAGATCTCGTGCCTTTCTGACCATCTATCGCTAGTTGCCTTAGCCATAGGCATGTTACTATTTGTAAAAGTGTTAGAATGCATGCATGTGTTGTTACGCTAGTACTCTAGGTGTTGTTGTGGGTCGGCGCCAACGATGCGTTCATCGTGTCTCATTTTGTTGTTTTATATGGTGTGTCAGTGCATCAGCTCGGTGGTGGTGGTGGGGTGACGAGGGGTGACATGAGAGAGAGAGGGAGAGAGAGAGAGAGGTCCCTATTAATTTTAGTCTTATGGCGATCCTTTGCCATATTTGGGCCATGGCAGTGGCGGAGACAGCACCCGGCGAGCTGGGGCTGTTGCCCGGGCTCCCATGGTGCAACTCCATGAAGCTCTAGCACAGAAAATTGGGTGAAGTGGAATTTTGTTTGGGCAAAAACAAATTAATTTGGCAGCACTTAGATCTTGCCCAGGCTCTAAACTTGAGCTGGCTCGCCATGGTTTCCACTTTCTATATTTGTAAGCTCCTAATGATTTTTGTGGGGTACTGCTTTGAAATATAAATTATTTATAAGAATATTGAGGGATTTAAATCCAAAGGACCCTCCCTTCCCTATGAATGATCTTTAGATTATTTGACGCAAGTTAATTACAAAATTTCTGTGGAGCTCATTCATACGTCCTTCATCTCATAGAAGTGTTGACATGAGCTCAAACTTTAATATTTTTTTAACTTTGAGAAGTCTACCCCCCACCCCCCTAAAGATCTATTGTTTATTTATGCACCATCCAAGGACACCTCATACCAATTTTGTGTGTGTTTTGAGACCATGTAGGAATTGACGATACATTATTTCTCAACCATGTGTTTTCTTGAATGGTGGTCTAGGTCTCGGGGTGAAACATCGGTAGCCTACCTCTGCCCCTCAATTAATTGACACTTACCAAATTCATACAAATGGATCTAGGGAAGCACCTTTTATTTCAGTATCATGTTGAATTTGGACAACAAACAACGACATTAAGTCACATTTCTTATAGTCCATGTTTTATAAGGACTCTTTGCAACATGCTCCTCATTAACAGTTCGGTCTCACAATATTAACTCTAATCCATATTGATACCTCTCTACCTCAACTGCATTGTGGCCCACCCCATGCAAATAATAACCTACTACTCGGAACCCAAGCCTATTAATACCATCAACGGCATAATGGCACAGGTTTACCGAACTCACATGGTCCAGTTGAGAATGGAGTTCAAGTTGATATAATGGCAGAGTATAGATAACCTTTTTCTTTGTATGATTAGTACGTAGATGTGGTATATCTGCTGAGATCAGCATAATATCATGGGTGTTTGCAAGAAATGGATATATCAATATCAAAATAGGAAGATGAGGGGACTTAAGTGTTTCCCCGCTATTGTTTTTTGAGAACATGCTAGAGATCAGCGCGCTTGTATATTGAGATAGAAAGGAAAGTTTTCCAAAGGGGAGGGTTGATAGCGCCAAAAAAGGCAGCCCCAAAATCCCCCCATCTACCCCAAAGATATGAACTACATGATTACTCTCTATGGCTACCATTTCCTACCAATTGACTTCCACTCAGGACAATGGGATTTAATCATGTCTCTAATCACTCTAGGTAGAAGGAATGCCTTCTTGAAAACTCTAGCGAAGGGTGCATACAATGATGAAATTGACCCCCCTTCCGAAGTTGGCCCAAGGTTAGGTGCTGGAACCAACACCACAAATCAAAGGCCAGGTCTGTTGCAGCTGGAGAGATAGTATGAAATTTCCTCTCTTTTGTTGAGCTCGATGACTCGATCTTCAACCATTTAGGTTGTGATGCAGCCTAGATGTTTGCAACATTGTAGAGGTTTTGCATGATTAGTCTGCTTTAGACAAATGTGGTTATAGATGATGGGTAGATAGGCTTTTGGATTTTACTCCCCTTTTGTGTACAATGCGTGTTGTCCTCAGAGCTATGATACAATGTTGTTTTTCTCTACTTCCTTGTTTTATGTTTTTCAGACTTCCGGTTTATTCTCATCTCTTAATGCAATGCTAATGTAACAATTTCTTTGCTTACATTTGATTTTCTCCTGTGACTATATGTCCACTTTGTTTATTGTTTTTACAAGCCATTCCTGAGTCTTTTTTTTTAACTCTAGCAACTAGTAAATGTTGCACTGGCATTCCCAATAGTCGGAGGGAAAACTTTTAAAAACTTATATTAGTCGGCAGAATGTAAGGCTTTGCCTCTCACATGTTCTCTCATGCTTAAGGGAGAACCTGCAGGAGATATAACAATGTAAAGGTACCCATGAACTGTTTTTAGGTAATATTAATTAGCCCCACGGCCTGGGAATTGGTAATTAACCACCTTCAACTAATCATGTGTGATGCTATGATTCAAAATTCAGATTTCATATCATGCTAAGAATTAATATAAAACATCAAAATTTTAGACTAGAGAAGTTAGATGATGCAATATTTTTCATATCCTTTAACACTGTCTGTAACATGCATGTGCTTTGGGATGCGTGCAAATATGATTTCTTGTCAGATATAGATTTATTGAGTGGGGGCTTGGTGTGTCTTCAGTTTGCGTTGGCTAGTCACTATGGCAGAATGGGTCTAGTTTAGATGGTAGCTAGTGAACCTGTTATTTTTGTAGTTTTCGTGGGGATTTTCTCTAGTTGCTAAATTTCTACTTGTATCGAATGGTAGAGTTCCTGCCCAAGATGGGAGAAAGTACAATCAATGGAACGGGGGCAGGACTTTTTCCGCTGGCTAAAGCTGTAGAACGTGTAACAACAAAACTCAGATAACATACCTGGGCATGGTTTCATAACAAAAGAGAGAGATTAATTAGCTGAACTATTATTGTTCAAAAAAATAAAAATGTTATTGCACAATAAACCATTACACCGCTTACTTCTTTGTATATGAAAAGAAGTAACAAATTTGTATGGCACACACAGCAAGCCCACCAGCTAGTATTGCTCAACTTCCAAAGCCAAATTAAGCATATGTTTAAAGCATAAAACATTTTTAGAACCCGCGGTTAGGCTTGTCCCATAGGAAGAAGTATATCTGAAAAAACCAATAATGCACACACACACTTCTACTAGCTAGCTATTTTGTGCTTTGGGAGAGCATTATTAAGTCCTACCTTGAGGATAAAAGTTGCAATCCATACCACCGATCGATCAGCTCCATCTTCTTCAGCATATCGATCGATCCAGCGTTGTACTAGCTAGCTAGGTGGCAGCTAGCTTCCTGTCTGGTCATGGAAAGCTCTCGCCGAGCTCAAGGATAAGCTTTGGGAGCCCAGGTCATCAACTGGGAACTGATCGGCCTCCGACGAGTAGTAAACCAGCTGATGCGACCTTGGAGCCAAGGAGAGTAACGACGGGAATGCCGAGTGGTGAGCCGCGGCGGCGGCAGCGATGGAGACCTGTGGCGAGCCAGCGCCGCTGCTCTGGTGCACACTGCTGTTATTCCATGACTCGCCGGTGAAATTGTATGGCATCCCGCTGTTGACCAGTCCCAGGGAGTTGTTGTTGAGCCCCATGAACCGGTGGTAGCCGAACCTCCCAATGTTGTGGTGAGCTCCACCGCCGTCAGCGTCGGCCCCGGCCTTGACGCCACCATCTCCGGCGAGCGTGGACGCAAAGTGGCAGAACTTGTCATCGACGTGCGGCATGAGTGGCATGGAGGAGGAGGTCATCATGTGGTCCATGAGGTCGACCTGGTGCGGCGGGAACTGGAGCGGCGGCAGCTTGTCGATCTCGTGGCGGGCCGCGTTGAGCAGCCAGTCGACGACCTTGCTGGGCTGGTTAAGGCCCAGCCGGTCCTGCAGGTCGTAGAGCTGGATCGCCGTCTGCACGGACAGCCGCACGCGCCGGTCGCGGAGACCCTTGACGGTCTTCACCTTGCTGTGGCGGTCCTTGCCGCCGAAGACGCGCGACACGCGCACTATCCGTGACTCCGTCTGCGACGACCATTGCCGCGACGTAGCCACCGCGGCCGCGTGCTTCCGCGCTAGCTCCTGCTCCTCCTCCGCCGCCGCCGCCGCCGACTGCTGGTGCTGGATGTTGCCGCTCATCATCTCACGTGACCTCCGATGACGAGGCGCATCGTCGATCGGCTTTCGATCGTCCGCTAGCTAGCTTCACCTGCCATATCACATCATCAACTCGATTAATTAACATCGCATGCATGCAGCTGCAGGCCTGCAGCTAGCAGGGAGATTTAATGGTGTTTGTACAGGAGCAAGCCACCAATCAAGCATGCACCACCAGAGTCCACCACTGTGCCCGAACGGCGCGCAGGGGTCTACCGGTCGATGTGCGCCACGTACGTACTGCTCCATCGGCAACGGGGGGAATGGGATTGGGAGAGGAGAGCTTGCGCGGCAGCTTTATTCAAGCTAAACTGCATGCAACTGCTGCAGCAGGGTAGATGGAAATGGAATAACGGCATCTGTGGATGCGCAGGCCCGCGCGGCACGATCTGCATGCGGTACCAAGAGAATGATTCCATGGTTGAACATATGAATGGCCGGCCAGCCCCGCCATCAGACCTCTTTGATTGTTCTGCAGTCGAGTTATGAATCGGGGTCGTGCTACAAGTCTCACTCTCACCACTGGGCCTCTGTGAAACGAGGGGAGGGGGTTTGTATTGAGTGCTAGGCCGCTAGCAGCTGCTTCCTTTTCATAATCCTGCAGGCCTGTCTGTCATACACCCTAAATTACTAATTCCGTGGATTCAATTGGGATTTCTTGAACTAAAAAGTCTGTGGTGTCAGTGATTAGTACTACAAGCGATGAGAATGGGTAATTCAAACTATTCGGTTCAGATCGGGCGCTCCCACAAGGAAAAAGGAGAAGAAGAGAGAGAAAGAGAAATGGTCCTCCAGCTCGGGATCCAGTGCAGTTTTGGTTTTGATACAAGAACACTTCGGGGGAAAGGAAAACAATTTTATCAAGGACTTAAAAATTCCAAAGAATCTGTATACAAAGCGAGACGGATTTACAAATCTAGCTCAGATCCGCCGCATGAAATTCTAATCAAGGACCACCAAAAGGCACCAAAAATTTAAGAAATCCCACAAAATCCTATCAGTACGTCCGCGATCTCCAATTCCATATAGAAAACGAATCAACAAATCAAAACAACCACGTATATATACGAGATGTGGCGGAATTAAGGAAGCACACTCACAAGAACTCCACCGAGCTTTGCTAGCTAGGCAGCTCCAGGCCCGCTGCGGCGCGCGGAGCTGCTCGGTCTCTCCGGCCAGCCAGCTCGCGGTCAGCTTCCGTAGACGAACCCTAGCTAGCTAGCAGCCAGGTAGCTTGAGAGCGGCAGCGGGAGCGAGAGCGAGCTAGCGAATTAGGATGTGGCAGTGGAGCTTGTGGTGGGTATTTACAGTACTGCCGCGACTGCATAAATGGTGGGATCGATCGATCGATCAGCAGCTAGCGTCGCTGTCGCGTGTCCCTGTCCTTTTACCACCATAGCTGTGTTGTGTTGCTCCCCCGCCTCACTTCACTGCATCCATCGATCCCCTCC
This sequence comes from Aegilops speltoides, assembly GCA_021437245.1. Taxonomy (NCBI): domain Eukaryota; kingdom Viridiplantae; phylum Streptophyta; class Magnoliopsida; order Poales; family Poaceae; genus Aegilops; species Aegilops speltoides. The sequence continues at coordinate 392,153,773 of CM038143.1, forward strand.
CTCCACCCACCTGTACGTACGTAGCGGCGGCTGACCTGGCCACCGGCTCATAGGGCTACGTGAGCATAAATGTCATGTCCGAACTTGACGTTAATCACTTCCCCGCAAAAAAGAAAAAAAAAAACTTGAGCTCACGCGCGAATAAGTGTACATCTAGCTTTTGTTCCAAGTCAAAATTTTAAAATTTTGACCAACTTTATACAAAATAGTACTCCCTCCGTCCAGAAATATTTGTCATCAAAATGAATAAAAGGGAATGTACCTAGACGTATTTTAGTTTTAGATACATCTTTTTTTGTCCATTTTAATGACAAGTATTTTCGGGCGGAGGGAGTATTAACATATATAACATCATATTGGTATATTATAAAAGTACATTTCAAAATGAATCTAGTGATACTAATTTAGTGTTATAAATGTTGCTACTTTTTTCTAGTCAAAATATTAAAACTTTGACTTAAGACAAAAGCTAGATGTACACTTATTCACGGACGGAGGGGGTACAAGGTTATTCCTTTTCATCTTGAAATATACTCCCTCCTTTCCGGTTTATAGGGTCTATCTCAATTTTTTTGGTTCTCCAATTTAAAGGGCTCATCTTCATCTTCTATTGAGATTCCGAGGCGCATTAAATATTTGCCTGTAAAATTTAAAAAGGAACTCACAAATGCATGTAATGTTCCTACTCATGTAGTGGCCAAGCATGCATGCACTGTAATTAATCCAAATTAATGCATCAGTTTACTTTGGGTAGTTTTGTAAAGTACGAGATACATTCCTTCACTCACCAACTGTCTTGGTTGATGAGATTTCAGATTTGAGCCCTATAAACCGGAAAAAAGAGAGTATGACAACCGGGTATTATCCTTCTTCTCGAAAAAACCAAGTCGTTCGTTTTAGGGACACTCCTCTGATCATCTCCAACACATCTACTAAGTCCTATTTGTTCCTATTTAGTGTTGCGAGCTGCGACTTATTTTTGCTTAGGGCATTCTTGTATGGTACGTACTACCTCTGTACCAAAAATATAAGACGTTTTTTGTAGTTTAATCTGTACTGAAAAAATGTCTTATATTTTAGTACGGAGGGAGGACTATTTGGCATGAAATGATAATATAAAATACGCTTGACCTAACATTTACCCGCGCGCGCATACATGCAGTGGCAAGGAGCGGCGAAATTTGTGTTGACATTGACATGCAACACTTATGCCTATGGATTATGAGCACTTAGCAGCTAGCCTAGCTAGCTAGCTAGCTAGCATGCCAGCCGCTTTGCCTTTTTAGAAGCCAGAATCCGAAGCTTGCAAGAGCAAGTTGTGAATTCTGCCATTTGCCAGCGTCTTAAGGCTGAACCATGGCGAGTGCATGCACAACTTTGAGATATGTTGCTAGATTGCTTACATATTGGGCTTTCCAATATTTGGACCGGATACACTACCGCGCGCACCTTTACAAATCTTTCGACATCGAGGTCTAGGAGGCTACCTAGTCTAGACTAGGGACCATTCTTCTTTGCAGCATCAACTAGAGCAGGACCACTCCAGCTTTTATCCACAGTAAAGACATAAATTTTGGACCAAGAAAGGAGGGAAATAATCAGAGAGAATCATTTCCATGTGAGGTTCGATGAATTGATTCAGACTAGTTCATCTTCAGTCTTCACGTATTCATAAAATTTCAGTATCCAAGGATGCGCCGAGTGATGTTGCTCTTCTGGTTCCCGCCAATTCCTCTTCTATAGCTGGGGTTGTTTTTTGACTGCCTTCATGTTTCGCTCATTATAGCTCCTTCTGTTAAAAATTAGTATAAAATTCTTGGGCGCGTGATCAAGGCCTCTTCTGTCCTAAGGAAACCAAGCCTGAATGTTGAGATATTAGGCTGGCCATGGTGATATCTTAGCTGGTATTATGTATTTGGGACTACCAAACACGTTGATGTGACAGAAAATTAAAGAAGAGAGAAAGGATTAGAGTAATATAGGTAGATACCGTATCATCTTTCCTACTTATAAATGTTGAAGTCGGTGGTGAGTTCATATGTATGACCACACAAATAAACAAATGCACTACCCATATGTGAGACTACAAATTAACAAATGTTAGTTTTACTAGGTATCAGTCCTTTCCCAAATAAACAAATACACTGCTTTCCTAATGTGAGAATAACACTGTTGTAAACACCCAAATTGTAAATGCAAGTATGCCACTCCAATTTAAAAATCATGCTCTTGATTTTAGTTTCTCTGCCCAACCAATTCTTTTGGTTCAGTGTCGCGGAAGAGGGCAAACAAATTACAACTCAACGTGACAATAGATGTTGTCCTCCTACCTAATCCACGATCTTGTGCATTCAACTTACTCACTTCCATTCTCCTATGTTCCAAATTCAAAATGGTATCTCACTATAAATCTTGCAAAGGACCTACTAAGGCCACTCAAAACTCTTTAGCGACTGCAACATGATCTCTTGTTATATCCGCGCTCTCTTTTTAATCGTGAACCATGCAACAACCGCAAGACATAATCATCTTTTAATGACCTTGTAAGCCTGTGCTAATTCCTCTTTTTTATGGTTTCATAGCAACGCACGGGCTACCAAACATGTTGATGTGGCAGACAATTAAAGAAGAGAGAGGGTTAGAGTAACATAGGTACATACCGTATCATAATAAAATATTATCCTACTATATATGTGTCATGTACGGCAATAAATAAGATCATATATGATATTATACACTATGAATATAGTATCATACAGTAGTATCTTAGGCATGATACTTGTATATGATACTCCCCACTATTAGTAGCCTTAGGCCTCTCATGATGGGTAGTATCATAGTGCATGCATGGTTACTAACTTCTCGTTGCATAATAACATAGCCTAATATCACAATGCCACCTTATTCATTAATTTACAGAAATAACCTCAATATAAAGTTGTGTACAAGGTGTACTTGGCATTAAATTTGCTCGTTCTGTGTGCTACTCCCTCAGTCCCAAAATAAGTGTCTTAACCTTAGTACAACTTTGTACTAAAGTTAGTACAAAGTTGAGACACTTATTTTGGGATGGAGGGAGTATTATACTGTATCATAACAATGCTATTGGTATCATCTCCCTCATCATTATTTATAGTGTCACATCATATTAATGCATTTGTAGCACTGCATGATACTTGATTATGATAAGTGGGAGAGGCCATATCCCATGCCAGAAGTGAGGGAGTTACGCTGTGAGTGCAATCGATGTGAGACGGTAGCACAGGATACGTACAACCGGTTTTGATGGCGATCCAATAATAGGATATGTGTGTAAGCATTTTGTACTATTTGTGCCGGTTGTGGCATTTCATCATGTAAATTTTGCTTTTTTTTCGTACCGGAGCTGCTCGTGATACTTTGATACTTGGTTCGTCTTAACAAATGGCCGTTTGCATCACTCGATGCAATCCTCCTTTTCCAAAAAAAAATATCCAGTGTAGTATATTAGAAGAATATTAAGATTGTTCTCATCTCTTTTATGGTGATGTCGTGTGAATCCTTTAGTTTTGTATGATGGTGTCTTACCTTCCCTTTACGAATAAATACATATGTTGTTTCTGCCTAAGTTGAGAAAAATTGTGCATACTACACAAATAGCTTACATAACATATGCATGTTATTTCTTCAAATTTCTAAAATATGTCTGTTTCAAAGTATATTATTCTACGCTAATACCAAGTAGACTCGGTATGAAGTATATTTTCTCTAACTGGATCATGGATGTCATCATGTCATTCCTGTTGTTGAGCAAGGTCTTGTTTTATACTAGTCCCTTCTGATCCATTATTAATTTGCTTCATCACTGTAAATATCATCAAGCAATGATATACATACGTACCAGAAATGACAAAAATTGAGAAAACTTAGTGGAAAATGGCAATGCAAAGATCTTATGTGACCCCTTTGGCCTGAAATATAATACATATTTTAATTGTTTAATAGATGGCTTTGACCAATGGCCCCTCTATTAATATATTATATGCATGAAAAACAAATAATACAAGTGTGTGTTCGTATTGAAAGAGATTGTAACACCCAAACCGATAGTCATTTCATCTGGCGTCACAGACTAACACAGGTCTTTAATTCCTGCATTGATGCACACTTTGTTGTCATTTGTGTGCACCCAACACTAGTAGAAAACGGAGCTTTAGCGCCGGTTCGTAAGGGCCTTTAGTGCCGGTTCCATAACGGCACTAAAAGGTGGTCACTAAAGGCCCCCCCCCCTTTAGTACCGGTTCGGCACGAACCGGCGCTAAAGTGCCACCACGTGGCGTGAGCTCGCGCCCCGGTATGGGGGATCTTTAGTACCGGTTCGTGTTACCAACCGCACTAAAGGTTTTTTGAATTTTTTGAAAATTTTGGAAAAAAAATTTGATTTTTTTCGATTTTAATTTTTTGAATTATTTGATGATTTAGTCTCTAATCCTCTCTTAACTGCTCAAGTGTGGATCACTCATTCCAAATCATCTAACTTCCCAACCGGTCACCCATCCTCTCACTACTCTAGCCCGAGCACGCTTAACTTTCGGGTTCTATTCTCCTTCGTTTAAGTCGCACTTGTTGTTTTCCTAACAATAGTAAGATGTTAATCCTATTAACCCTCAGGAGTTTAGCTTGAGCATGAAGTCACACATTTCACCGTTTGAGTTTAGAAACTATTATTCTAAAAAACAGTAATTATTTAGTAACGCTAATATTTCTTGAATAAGTTTGACCATAGTTTGACCATATTTGACCAAAATTCAAAAAAATGAAATAATTATTTAGTAACACTAATATTCTTGAATAATTATGTAGTAACTTTAATACTTCTTGAATAAGTAGTTTGACCAGATTTAACCAATTTTTATTTAAAAAACTGAAATTATTTGACCATATCTTTTTCCTTTTGGAATTTGAGGATTCTAAATAATTTCAAATAGGCAGAGGCGTCTCCGTCGGATGCGGATTTTCGTGCTGAATTTTTGATATATTATCGTTTTTCCGACATCGTATGCAAAAGTTATAGCCGTTTACATTTTCCCATCGATGCGAAATTGCCCTATAGTGCCGGTTTGTGGCACGAACCCAAGCACTATAGGTCGACCCTTTAGTACCGGTTCGTGGCACGAACCGGTATTAAAGTCTAATTTTAGTACCGGTTCGCGCCACGAACCGGTACTAAAGGTGATCGTGGGCCCCGCCCGACGCCACTGCCACCACCCCTTTAGTACCGGTTCGTGCTACTTAACCGCATTAAAGGTTCAACACGAACCGGCATTAATGCAAATCCGTTCGAACCGGCACTAATGTATACATTAGTGCCGGCTCTAATACAAACCGACATTAATGTGTTGTACGTTTGACGCTTTTTCTACTAGTGCAATAAGAATTTTTCCAGTCGGTCACCCGTCCCTAAATTGCACGCTTAACCCAGAGGGATCGATCTATTGTTACCTGAGTCAAAGGGTGTCCGTTTTAGGGCTGAGCACCCTTCTTCTTTTGCTCACGAACTTGCTACCACGCCGGCTCGTGTATGTGGCTTGTGAGTCGCATGTTGTAACCATTTCACGCACTTTCTATGAACACATTGATATGTAATCTTGCATATTCACAGGAAAAAAAGAACTATTTTGTATATCTAATTTCCCGTTAGTTAAACGTGTCTTACACGTACTAGGTATAGCATGTATCTTTTTTTTTTCGCTCCACTTGCGAGCTGTAACACTTTATGACTTTGTGCTACTTCATGGATTTGATTAATAAGATGGCTGCATTCATCATCATGATGCAGAGGTCAGGGGCACGCCTCCATTTTCAAAAGAAAAAACCCATACTAGGTATAGCCCTCCCTCTCTCATTTAGCCATTCATTTGACATTTACTGGCAAGGATTTGTCTTTAGTCTTTTTCTCACTTTTAGTGGGAGTACATTTTTTCAGGAACATGTACGGACGTGTTATAACTGAAATAATATACTATCAAAAGGACCAAGAATTCTCTGCACTTTGCAGTTCATTGGGGTGCGCATGCATGCATATACTGCATCACTGCAACATAATACCCAAATGGAAGGGACGAGCCATATCATATCTGTCGCCCTTACACCACATTGACAAAGTCATGCATGTATCATATTTTCGGAATTACTCGATCATGTCGTCCCAAACGCCTTCCCACTAGCTGATGTGTGAGGAAGAGCGCAAGTCACATCAATTAAGTGACAAACCTCAGAGGTCATCACAACATCATGGTATAGTATACAGACTACAGAGGTCCCCTGGGACAACTCAATATAATGGAACCAAGGACACCAAACAAAGTAAGGTCCCCAAACCCTTAAGAGCATCTCACAAAGTTTCCATCCAAAAAATAACCACCGTTTAGCGGAAGTTGAACAAAAAAACACTTCAGCAGTTTCCGTAAACGCGCAAATTTTTTACGGGATCCAATTAACTCTTTCAAACTTTTCCTCCATCTGCGGAAGATGAGTCTTCCGTTAAGCGTTGGCGGGACGCAGTCGCTGAAGTGTCAGGATGCCTCCAAGCTTGCCTGTCCCATCGCCCCATCGCCGCCTCCATGCACCTGCGCCCTCCATCCCACTACCTTCCCCACATGTGCCGGCCACAGCCGCCGCCTCCCCCGCACCGGCCCCTCAGGCCCACCGCCTTCCCCGCATGCGTCGCCGGCCGCAACCACGGATTGTGTTATGTCCTACTCCAAATTCAAGTATAAAGAGACAGGCTCAACCCCCCCCCCCCCCGGCGCGGTACGGATCAGTATTGACCTAGGTCACCTATGTTATATGTATATCTCTTGTAAGCCATCACACGGGATAAGTTGATCAGTTGTATATCCCCGGCGTTTGTAACCTCCCCCGATATAGTGAAGTTTGGTTGGCTGGCACCCGTGGTTTTTCCCCCTTCGTGTTGGAGGGGTTTTCCACATTAAATCTCGTGTCTCCTGCTTGTTTTAATTCTTCGTCGAGTTGATTTGCGTGTCATACCTCTAACAAATTATTGTCGCGTCGCATTGGCCAGCGTGCTCCGTCAGCACCCGGCTGCTGCTGGAGACCCGCACGCCATCACCCGCCACCTCTGGCCGTTGTCACCACCACCACCCCCTGTTGCCTCTCCGCCACGCTGCCCCTACACTTGCTGGCCGAATACCGAGACCTTCGACGCCGCCTCCCGAGCCCCACCATCGGCCGTCTCCGCTAGCTCCGACGAGCCACCACCACCACCGCCGCCGCCATAGTAGACCGTGACCCCAATGAGCTCTCCCAACGTGCATGTGCCACTTATATGCTCGTTTAATGGGAAATAGAAAAAAAAATAGATTTTAAGGGAATATGTTTAGAGGAACTGGGAAAATACTTCACTAGAAAACTTCCCATAAATACGCGTAAAACCACTGTTACTGGGATTTTTTTTACAAGAACCGTTGGAGATGCTCCTAATAAGTACTATAAATCATTGTGTGTGTGCGCGCGCGCGCGCGTGAGAGAGAGAGAGAGAGAGAGAGAGAGGAAGGGGGGGTGCGGATGAGAAAATGGACACCTTTGTGTTGTAACTTAGCGTACAGAAACACCAGCTGGTCATGCATTAGCATGATACACGCTCCTTCTGTTCACAAATATAATCTGGTTTGAATATTTTAATGACTATACGAACTGAAGTGAGTGAATAAACACACTAAAACGTATTTATATCCATCCGATTCACAAAAACTTTAGACATCTTATATTTTTGAACGGAAGGAGTACTACATACCCCTTGGCATGAAATGTTTGGCCGGGGAAAGAAATAATCCATGAAGGACGTTTGACAAGCCAACTTTATTTGCACATGGCTGCATACCAGGCCCATGCATGTTTGGAGTTGAAGGCGTTCTTGTTCTAGGACCAATCCCCTTATGACTAAATATCTCCCCGGTCACCTGCTCCACGGAGATGGACACTAAAAGACATGCAATCAGAGCTGCCGTGACTGTGCCTGCCTGTGGGCGGCAGCCATAGTAGTGCCGCCAGTGTCCCTGCTACATACATGCACGACGATCGATCACATATCTGCCCCTTTTCTTTTGAGCTCGCCTCACCAGCGGCCAGTAATTGCATGCTTCAGCCGTTCAGCGCTCGCTGCCGAGAGGCTTGCATACCCGCAGGGCGTAGCTGAAAAGGAGGTAGCCGACCGTGGTCCTGCGGTGTGTGTGGGAGGCAGACGCAGTGCTGGGGTCACCCGCCACTAGCGGAGCGCAGTGAGTACTGAGCATTGGTGACCTTTTTAAGTTTGTGTGTGTGCGCGCGCGCGCCCTCTATCGATCTGCATCGTTGCTGCAACTGCCATGGAGCGGAATGCATGCACGCACAGATAGCGCTGGCAATGGCAGGACGGAGGGCATGCATGGATCCCAATCCCCATTCCCACCCCTGCCGGGCCGGGCGCCTCTTCATCCGCGTCCTGCCACACTGTTCGCTCTGCCTAGTTAGATCATGTCGTCTCGCTCTCGTACGCACGCGAAAGATGAGCCGCGCCGCAGTAGATGGATCGGTCGGTGCTGTGCTGCAGAAGTGCAGATAGGCCGGTCCTTATATTGACTCGGCGACAGTAAATATTGATTGCCGTTCATCGACGCACCGTACTACCGGCTCCGGCTGGCGGCCGCACAGCTAGGTTTTGGGTAGGTGGCCAGCGTGAATCTGGCAATCTGTCATGTATGTGGATAGATCTTACGAGTTGCGACAGGTCCGTCCTTTTGGCGGTTAGCACTGCATGCAGCATGCATGATGCTGCACGACTGCGGGCAGCGAGCGCCTCGATCGCAGACACTCTCGATCGCTCTATGCCGTCCGTATGCTTCATTTAATCATACGTGCTTGTCACTTTCTCACTTGTCATCAGGGATATACGTACGTACACTACAGGCTAGGTGATGTAACTGCTTACTGTCATGAGGGAAGAGATATACTGTAGTATCACAGACTGAACGAGCTTAATTTCTGACTAGTATCCGTGTGACCACACACTCATTCTGTCGCCGTGTACCTTGACTTCTGCTACCAATCCATTGATTCATTTCTGCTCCTATTCTGAACCACCACGGTGGGACTTAATTGAACCTATTTATTTACATGTTTTCCTTGAACAATCGCCGGGGGAGAGGATCACCACCTGAATATTACTCAGAAGGAGTGCTCGGAGGCAAGTTACAAAGTTGCCCTAGCGCACGAGGAGAGGTAAAATCACCATGACATTGGCAGTGTCCTTTTAGAGAGCTCGCTAATTCTACAAATCCAAAGAGTAAAATCAGCTACAATGTTCCTACTGGTTGTAGCGGCGGAGCGGTTCTCGTTGCGGAAGACATGTGCATTCCAAGAGTCCCAAATTTTTCACAAGACGGAGGGAGCAACCAAGTTCTAAATGTCGTCGTTGAGGCTATCCGAAACATGAGCATTCCAAATGAGGTTGATGAAGTGGGGGGTGGCAGACTGAGAGCCATCCACGCCTGTTCCGCATCACGGTATTGGAGGAAAATATGCACGCCGTCCTCACAAGGAGCATCACATCGTGGAGAGGCAGCATCATTATTAGTGTTCTTGTAGAAGAGGTTGCTGTTGGAGTTAAGTTGGTCCTTGAATAATAACCATCTGAAGATCTTGAGCTTGGTAGGAGAAGGAGCCCCAAACACTAATGCAGGAATGCCTATCAATGACGGGCACAAGAAGGCCTTCAGCGGCGGGCTTTGCTGAGGTAGGTGCCCACCACTGCTAATACGCCAGGACTGGTGGGGAGGGAGCCCGCCATGGTTGTAAAATGTTCCATGGCGGGCCTTTCGCAGTGCCTGCCACTAAAATGATTGCACATGCAAAATAAAAAAAATTGCAACCGTGGCAGCATTTTGCTGTCATGGCTACATTTTGCATGATACCCATATTAGAAATTACAATGCAGTGCAACATTAAATAGATTCCGATAAGATATTATGATACATTGCACTGACACACATCATTTCATACACACATTAACCACTAGCTAGTTGTTATCGATCATGACTAAACATCCACTAACTAAACCATAGAACATGTTCATTAGTTATCCTAGCTAGGATCGGTCCTTACAAACTACAAGTTGCGACGGAAGAAGAGTTGGTGTAGATCGTTGATGAAGTCCATTGAACCGTTCACGAACGATCCCTCGAACCGAAGACCGGAAGCACGACCTCTCTGCGGATTGCCGCATACGGATGTCACAATCCAGCAGCGCTTCGCCGTCCAGAGCATGTCGTTGCTGGAGAACTAGAGGAGGGAGAAGAGAACCTCACGGGGGTTCTATATTATGTGGGTTAGAGAAAACTAAATTAACCTAGATCAAGTCTAAATTAGAACTAGAGCAAGAGAGAACTGGAGGAGGCTCCAATCAAGAGAACTTGTGTGTTGCAAAAGGGCCAAAACCTCTATTATATATAGGTGGAGGGGAGGGGAGGCCGACTTGGAGGAGGAGGTCCCCTCCTCCCTTGCACCGGCATAGGGGATGGGAGTCCTCCAACCCCCCCCCCCTCCTAGCTTGTCCAATAAGTTCAAGGTGGGCGTCTCCACTATATGGGCCTTACGGCCCATTTACTCTCCATTAATAGGCCAATCGATATTTCTCTTAGCCCATTGACTCTAAATAATTTCTAGGGACTCCTAGATAATTATCTAAGTCCTCTATTATTCATATTAGGTCCCCGGAAACATTTTTAGCCTATATATCATTACCCGGTATTACCTGGTTTCCTCTGGAACTCTTCAAGTAACCCCTAAACGCTTTCGGTTTTGCTTGAAAAAAATTCACTTATTCCAGAAACTTTTTTGGTAATATTTTCTCATATTCCTAACTCCTATAAAACTCAATGGATCATGTCGTGGTTTTGCCACGGCAGATGTCCTAGTGTGAGTACTTAGTCATTAGGCCAACACATCTAAGTGGTAGCCTAAGCGGGGTTGAGCGGGACGAGAGACGCGAGATTTAACCCAGGTTTGGCCCCTCACGGTAGAGGTAAAAGCCTACATCCTGCTTGATTATATTGATGATGATGATACTCACGGTTACAAGGGCGATGTTTCGCTACCTCTCTCTCTCTCTCTCTCTCTCTCTCTCTCTCTCTCTCTCTCTTGAGCATCTACCTTGATCTTGTCTCAGACTTGTCTCTCTAAGCCCTTACTATTTTGACCTATAAAAACCTGACCCTCTTGGGGTGCCCGCCCCTCCTTATATAAGTTGAAGGAGCGGGTTTCCATGTAGAGTCCTAGTTGGACTAGGACTTAGCCTATTTCTGACTTCCCATCACGGGCTTCTTATCACGGGCTTCTCACCATGGGCTTCTGAATCCTGGGCTTCTTATCTCCAGATGGGCGGCTTACGCCGAGCGGCTTACACTCGGGCGGCATACGCCAGGCTGCTTACCTTTAGGACTTATCTTTCAGTGTCTCATCTTCCGTACTCATCTCTGGGCCTCATCATGGCGGGTTAAGATGGCTGGTTACGACGGCTACTTAAGTCCAGAGAGGACTTAACATGGTTGCTTAACTCCAGAGAGGACTTAACATGGCTGCTTAAGTCTAGAGAGGACTTAACATGGCTGCTTGCTACCTCTTGAGCATGCGTTGGTTTTTCCTTCAAGAGGAAAGGGTGATGCAGCAAAGTAGCGTAAGTATTTCCCTCAGTTTTGAGAACCAAGGTATCAATCCAGTAGGAGGCTACATGCAAATTCCTCGTACCTACACAAACAAATAAGAACCTCGCAACCAACACGATAAAGGGGTTGTCAATCCCTTCACGGCCACTTGCAAAAGTGAGATCTGATAGAGATAATAATAAGATAAATATTTTTGGTATTTTTATGATATAGATTGGAAAGTAAAGATTGCAAAATATAATAGATCAGAAACTTATATGATGGAAAATAGACCGGGGCCATAGGTTTCACTAGTGGCTTCTCTCAAGATAGCATAAGTATTACGATTGGGTGAACAAATTCTTGTCGAGCAATTGATAGAAAAGTGCATAGTTATGATAATATCTAGGCATGATCATGTATATAGGCATCACGTCGCGACAAGTAGATCAAACGATTTCGCATCTACTACTATTACTCCACACATCGACCGCTATCCAAAGATGCATCTAGAGTATTAAGTTCATAAGAACAGAGTAACGCATTAGGCAAGATGACATGGTGTAGAGGATAAACTCAAGCAATATGATATAAACCCCATCTTTTTATCCTCGATGGCAACAATACAATACGTGCCTTGCTGCCCTCGCATCCTTTGGGAAAGGACACCGCAAGATTGAACCCAAAGCTAAGCACTTCTCCCATTGCATGAAAGATCAATCTAGTAGGCCAAACCAAACTGATAATTCGAAGAGACTTGCAAAGATAAAAAATCATACATAAAAGAATTCAGAGGATATTCAAATATTTCTCATAGATAATCTTGATCATAAACCCATAATTCATCGGATCTCGACAAACACACCGCAAAAAGAGTTACATCGAATAGATCTCCAAGAAGATCGAGGAGAACTTTGTATTGGAATCCAAAGTGAGAGAGAAGAAACCATCTAGCTACTAACTATGGACCCGAAGGTCTGTGGTAAACTACTCACACTTCATCGGAGAGGCTATGGTGTTGATGTAGAAGCCCTCCGTGATCGATTCCCCTACGGCGGAGCGCCGGAAAAGGCCCCAAGATGGGATCTCACGGGTACAGAAGGTTGCGGCGTTGAAAATAGGGTTTCGTGGTGCTCCTAGATGTTTTCAGGGTATGTGGATATATATAGGCGAAGGAAGTCGGTCAAGGGAGTCACGAGGGTGGGGGGCGCGTCCACCCCCCTAGGGTGCGCCTTGCACCCTCGTGGCCGCCTCGGCTGCTTCTTCACGTCCACTCCAAGTCTCCTGGATTGCGTTTGTTCCAAAAAGATCGCTCCCGAAGGTTTCATTCTGCTTGGACTCCGTTTGATATTCCTTTTGTGCGAAACACTAAAATAGGCAAAAAACAACAATTTGGGCTGGGCCTCCGGTTAATAGGTTAGTCCCAAAAATAATATAAAAGTGCTTAGTAAAGCCCATTAAACATCCAAAACGGGTAATATAATAGCATGGAACAATAAAAAATTATAGATACGTTGGAGACATATCAAGCATCCCCAAGCTTAATTCCTGCTAGTCCTCGAGTAGGTAAATGATAAAGACAGAATTTTGATGTGGAATGCTACCTAGCATATTTCTCAATGTAATTTTCTTTATTGTGTTATGAATGTTCATATCCAAATGATTAAAGACAAAAGTTTAATATTAACATAAAATAGTAATAATGCAAGTATACTAACAAAGTAATCATGTCTTATCAAAATAACATAGCCAAAGAAAGCTTATCCCTACAAAATCATATAGTTAGGCCATGCTTCATTTTCGTCACACAAAATACTCCCATCATGCACAACCCTGGTTTCAGCCAAGCAATTGGTTCATACTTTTTAATGCGCTTCAGGTTTTTCAACCCTCACGCAATACATGAGTGTAATCCATGGATATAGCACTATGGGTGGAGTAGAGTATGATGATAGGGATTATGTGGTGAAGACAAAAAAGGAGAAAGTCTCACACTGATGCGGCTAATCAACAGGCTATGGAGATGCCCATCAATTGATGTCAATGCGAGGAGTAGGGATTGCCATGCAACGGATGCACTAGAGCTATAAATGTATGAAAGCTCAACAAAAGAAACTAAGTGGATGTGCATCAAACTTACTTGCTCACGAAGACCTAGGGCATTTTGAGGAAGCCCTTCATTGGAATATACAAGCCAAGTTCTATAATGAAAAATTCCCAATAGTATATGAAAGTGACAACATAGGAGACTCTCTATCATGAAGGTCATGATGCTACTTTGAACCGCAAGTGTGGAAAAAGGATAGTAACATTGTCCCTTCTCTCTTTTTCTCTCTTTTTTCATTTATTTTGGTGGGCTCCTTTGGCCTCTTTTTTTATTTGGGCTTCTTTGGGCTCTTTTATTTTTCATAAAGTCCAGAGTCTCATCCCGACTTATGGGGGAATCATAGTCTCCATCATCCTTTCCTCACTTGGGACAATGCTCTAATAATGAAGATCATCACACTTCTATTTATTTACAACTCAAGAATTAAAACTCAATACTTAGAACAAAATATGACTCTATGTGAATGCCTCCGGCGGTGTACCGGGATATGCAATGAATCAAGAGAGACATGTACGAAAGAATTATGAAAGTGGCTTTGCCACAAATACGATGTCAACTACATGATCATGCAAAAGCAATATGACAATGATGGAGCGTGTCATAATAAATGGAACGGTGGAAAGTTGCATGGCAATATATCTCGGAATGGCTATGGAAATGCCATAATAGGTAGGTATGGTGGCTGTTTTGAGGAAGATATAGGGAGGTTTATGTGTGATAGAGCATATCGTATCATGGGGTTTGGATGCACTGGTGAAGTTTCCACCAACTCTCAAGGCGAGAAAGGGCAATGCACGGTACCGTAGAGGCTAGCAATGATGGAAGGGTAAGAGTGTGTATAATCCATGGACTCACATTAGTCATAAAGAACTCATACACTTATTGCAAAATTTATTAGCCCTCCAAGCAAAGTACTACTACGCATGCTCCTATGGGAAGGGTTGGTAGGAGTTAACCATCACTCGATCCCGAACTCCACTCATAAGGAAGGCAATCAAAAGAACACCCCATGCTTCAAATTTGTCACATAACGTTTACCATACGTGCATGCTACGGGATGCCAACTTTAACACAAGTATTTATTAATTTCATAATTACCCAACTAGTATGACTCTAACATTACCACCTTTATATCTGAAAACAATTATCAAGTATAAAATTGATCATAGTATTCAATGCACTCTATATGATAGTTTTTATTATACCCAACTTGGATGCCCATCATATTAGGACTAATTTTATAACCAAAGCAAATACCATGCTGTTCTAAAAGACTCACAAAATAATATGAGTGAAGCATGGGAGATCAAAAATTTCTACAAAATAAAACCACCGCCGTGGTCAAAAAAGATATAAGTGAAGCACTAGAGCAAAATTGTCTAGCTCAAAAGATATAAGTATAGCACATAGAGTATTCTAATAAATTCCGATTCATGTGTGTCTCTCCAAAAACGTGTGTACGTCAAGTATTATTGTGGTAGACTAAAAAGCAAAGAATCATATCATACAAGACGCTCCAAGCAAAACACATCTCATGTGGTGAATACAAATATAGCATCAGGTAAAGTTACCGATGGACGAAGACGAAAGAGGGGATGCCTTCTGGGGCATCCCCAAGCTTAGGCTTTTTGTTGTCCTTGAATTTTACATTGGGGTGCCTTGTGCATCCCCAATCTTAGGCTCTTGTCTCTCCTTATTCCATAATCCATCAAATCTTTACCCAAAACTTGAAAACTTCACAACACAAAACTCAACAGAAAACTCGTAAGCTCCGTTAGTATAAGAAAACAAACCACCACTTTAAGGTACTGTAATGAAATCATTTTTTATTTATATTGGTGTTAAACCTACTGTATTCCAACTTCTCTATGGTTCATACCCCCCGATACTAGCCATAGATTCATCAAAATAAGCAAACAACACACGAAAAACAGAATCTGTCAAAAACAGAACAGTCTGTAGCAATCTGTAACTTTAGAATACTTCTGTAACTCTAAAACTTCTACCAAAATAGGAAGTCCTAGGAACATTGTCTATTAATCTTCTGAAAAAAGAATCAACCAAAAATCACGTTTCTGTGATTTATTAAAATTATTCTCGTGCGTGCAAAAGTTTCTGTTTTTCAGCAAGATCACATTAACTATCACCCAAGATGATCTTATAGGTTCTACTTGGCACAAACACTAATTAAAACATAAAACCACATCTAACCAGAGGCTAGATGAATTATTTAATACTATACAGGAGCAAAAATCTAAGAATAAAAATAAAATTGGGTTGCTTCCCAACAAGCGCTATCATTTAACGCCCCTTGCTAGGCATAAAAGCGAGAATAGATCTAAGTATTCCCATCTTTGGTATTCAATTCATAGGTGGCTCTCATAATAGATTCATAAGGTAATTTGATTTTCTTCCTAGGAAAGTTTTCCATGCCTTTCCTTAATGGAAATTGGAATCTAATATTTCCTTCTTTCATATCAATAGTTGCACCAATCGTTCTAAGGAAAGGTCTACCAAGAATAATAGGACATGAAAGATTGCAATCTATATCAAGAACAATAAAATCTACGGGCACATAATTCCTATTTGCAAAAAAAATAACATCATTAATACTTCCCATAGGTTTCTTACTGGTGGAATCTGCAAGGTGCAAGTTTAAAGAGCAATCATCAAATTCACGGAAACCTAACACATCACACAAAGTTGTTGGAATCGTGGAAACACTAGCACCCAAATCACACCAAAAAAACATTCATGATCTTTAATTTTAATTTTAATAGTAGGTTCCCACTCATCATAAAGTTTTCTAGGGATAGAAACTTCTAATTCAAGTTTTTCTTCATAAGATTCCATTAAAGCATCAACGATATGCTTAGTAAAAGCTTTATTTTGACTATAAGCATGAGGAGATTTTAACACGGATTGCAACAAGGAAATACAATATATTAAAGAACAATTATCATAATTAAATTCCTTGAAATCCAAAATAGTGGGTTCATTGCTATGTAAAGTTTTGACCTCTTCAATCCCACTTTTACCTATTTTAGCATCAAGATCTAAAAACTCTGAATCATTGGGACGCCTTTTAACTAAAGTTGACTCATCTCCAGTCCCATCACTATCAAGATTAATATTGAAAAACAAAGATTTAATAGGAGACACATCAATCACTTTTAGATCTTCATCATTATTATCATGAAAACTAGAAGAACACGCTTTTACAAAGCAATCTCTCTTAGCACGCATCCTAGCGGTTCTTGCTTTGCACTCATCAATGGAAATTCTCATGGCTTTGAGAGACTCATTGATATCATGCTTAGGTGGAATAGATCTAAGTTTCAAAGAATCAACATCAAGAGAAATTCTATCCATGTTCCTAGCCAATTCATCAATCTTAGGCAATTTTTCTTCAAGCAAAGCATTGAAGTTATTTTGAGAAATCATAAACTCTTTAACACTAATCTCAAAATCAGAGGGCATCTTATTAAAATTTCCATAAGAGTTGTTGTAGAATTAACGTAATTATTAGAGGAATTACTAGGGAACGGCCTAGGATTCAAGTTTCCTCTACAAGCGTTGTTACCAAAATTGTTCCTACCAAAAAAATCACATCCATAGATTCATTATTATTCTCAATCAAATTAGACAAAGGCATATCATTAGGATCAATAGGAGCACTCTTATTAGCAAACAATTTCATAAGTTCATCCATCTTTCCACTCAAAATCTCTTCTATCACATGAACCTTTTTACTAGTAGATCTTTCGGTGTGCCATTGAGAATAATTAACCATAATATTATCTAGGAGTTTAGTAGCTTCTCCTAAAGTGATTTCCATAAAAGTGCCTCCCGCGGCCGAATCTAAAAGATTTCTAGAAGCAAAATTCAATCCGGCATAAAAAATTTGTATGATCATCCATAAATTTAATCCATGCATGTGTAGGGCAATTGCGAATCATTAATTTCATCCTCTCCCAAGATTGTGCAACATGTTCATGATCAAGTTGCTTGAAATTCATAATATCGTCTCTAAGAGAGATGATCTTAGCGGGAGGAAAATATTAGAGATAAAAACATCTTTGCACTTATTCCATGAATCAATACTATTTTTTGGCAAAGACGAAAACCAAGTTTTAGCACGATCTCTAAGCAAAAATGGAAATAGCTTCAATTTAGCAATATCATTATCCACATCTTTTTGCATATCACACAAATCAACAAAGTTGTTTAGATGAGTAGCGGCATCTTCACTAGGAAGGCCAGAGAATTGATCTTTCATGACAAGATTCAACAAAGCGGCATTAATTTCACAAGATTCAACATCAGTAAGAGGAGCAATTGGAGTACTAAGAAAATCATTGTTGTTGGTATTGGAGAAATCACACAATAGTATTATCTTGAGCCATCATGACAAACAATCCAACAGACAAGCACACAAGAGGCAAGCGAAAAAGAGGCGAACGGCAAAGAGAGGGCGAATAAAACGGCAAGGGTGAAGTGGGGGAGAGGAAAACGAGAGGCAAATGGCAAATAATGTAATGCAAGGGATAAGGGTTTGTGATGGGTACTTGGTATGTCTTGACTTGTGCGTAGACCTCCCCGGCAACATCACCAGAAATCCTTCTTGCTACCTCTTGAGCATGCGTCGGTTTTCCCTTGAAGAGGAAAGGGTGATGTAGCAAAGTAGCGTAAGTCCCTCCATTTTGAGAACGAAGGTATCTATCCAGTAGGAGGCTACACGCAAATCCCTCGTACCTACACAAACAAATAAGAACGTCGCAACCAATGCGATAAAGGGGTTGTCAATCCCTTCATGGCCACTTGCAAAAGTGAGATTTGATAGAGATAATAATAAGATAAATATTTTTGGTATTTTTATGATATAGATTGGAAAGTAAAGATTGTAAAATATAATAGATCAGAAACTTATATGATGGGAAATAGACCCGGGGGCCATAGGTTTCACTAGTGGCTTCTCTCAAGATAGCATAAGTATTACGGTGGGTGAACAAATTACTGTCGAGCAGTTGATAGAAAAGTGCATAGTTATGATAATATCTAGGCATGATCATGTATATAGGCATCACGTCTGCGACAAGTAGATCGAAACGATTCTGCATCTACTACTATTACTCCACACATCGACCGCTATCCAGCATGCATCTAGAGTATTAAGTTCATAAGAACAGAGTAACGCATTAGGCAAGATGACATGATGTAGAGGGATAAAGTCAAGCACTATGATATAAACCCCATCTTTTTATCCTCGATGGCAATAATACAACACGTGCCTTGCTGCCCCTGCTGTCACTGGGAAAGGACACCACAAGATTGAACCCAAAGCTTAGCACTTCTCCCATTGCAAGAAAGATCAATCTAGTAGGTCAAACCAAACTGATAATTCGAAGAGACTTGCAAAGATAAAAAATCATACATAAAAGAATTCAGAGGAGATTAAAATATTTCTCATAGATAATCTTGATCATAAACCCACAATTCACTGGATCTCGACAAACACATCGCAAAAATTGTTACATCGAATAGATCTCCAAGAAGATCAAGGAGAACTTTGACCCAAAGAGAGAGAAGAAGCCATCTAGCTAATAACTATGGACCCGAAGGTCTGTGGTAAACTATTCACACTTCATAGGAGAGGCTATGGTGTTGATGTAGAAGCCCTCCATGATCGATTCCCCCTCCGGCGGAGCGTCGGAAAAGGCCCCAAGATGGGATCTCACGGGTACAGAAGGTTGCGGCGGTAGAAATAGGGTTTCGTGGTGCTCCTGAATGTTTTCAGGGTATGTGGATATATATAGGCAAAGGAAGTCGGTCAGGGGAGCCACGAGGGGCCCACGAGGGTGGGGGCGCGCCGACCCCCCTAGGGCGCGCCTCCCTGCCTCGTGGCCGCCTCGTTTCTTTCTTGACGTCCACTCCAAGTCTCCTGGATTGCGTTTGTTCCAAAAATAACTCTCCCAAAGGTTTCATTCCGTTTGGACTCCATTTGATATTCCTTTTCTGCGAAACACTGAAATAGGCAAAAAGAACATCAATTTGGGCTGGTCCTCCGGTTAATAGGTTAGTCCCAAAAATAATAAAAAAGTGCTTAGTAAAGCCCATTAAACATCCAAAACGGGTAATATAATAGCATGGAACAATCAAAAATTATAGATACATTGGAGACGTATCACTGCTTAAGCCCAGAGATGACTTCTCATCAGGGCGACTTCAGCCCAGAGATGACTTAAGCTTCAGGGCGGCTTATCCTTATGAGTCGGGTCTTGGTTTTGGGGAATATCCCCAACAGATCATAATACCTTAAATGTGCGACCCTGCAGGTTCTGTAAAATATAAACATGAACAAAAACACCTTGTGTGCAATGATCAATAGTGCAACTTTGGACATCCATATTGATCCCTATACTTTCACGAATGATATTTGGGTGAACCGCTGGTTATCATATGTTGTTCCTTTTGCTTCGCGATATGTTACAAAACTCGAGGTGAGATATATCTGTATTTTTGTGAGATCAACACATGCTCACTATACCGGTCTTTCTCATTATCGGTTTCTTTCTCTTTTCTCATTCTCGTGTTCTGGCCCCCATGATAAATTCACACTTTGTCTAGCCAGACGATGATGGATGTCATCACATTGAGAGGGCACTAAGAATATCTCTTCATCGTCGGTTGAGCAAATCACAGTCTCGAGTTATTTAATTCCTCGCCGTACTTTTTTATGAACCCATAAGTTGTTAGTATGATCACCCTATTAAGGATGACGTTGGTGTTGGGAAACGTAGTAGAAAACAAGAAAATCTCGCCTACGATCACCGAAGATCAATATGAAGATGCATAACGGGTTGAGATCAGAATTGTTACCATCACCAAGTTGCACTGGAAGAAGAACGTGTCAATGTAGATCGTACTTGGAGTCCTCAAACAGTAGATGAACGATCCCTCTTACCGCCCACGAATAGTCCATCAAACTGAAGACCGAAATCAACAGCGTCTCTACTTGGTTGCAAGCGTGTAGCATTCATGATCCGGCAGCGCTTCGCTGTCCAGAACTAATCATCGCCGGAGAATTAGAGGGAGGAGATTAGAAACCACATTGGGCTTCTAATTATGAGGACAAGAGGATTAGCCTATCTTTAATTATTCAACTAGCACCAACTAGAACTAGAACTACAAGAACTAGAGGAGGCTCCAAAACTTGTGTTATCACAATAGAGCAAACCCCTAGTATATTATGGTTGGAGGAGGAGGAGAGGGAAGGCACCAAGGGGGGGAAGTCCCCCTTGGGGCGCCAGCCAAAGGGGGAGGAGTAGGACTCCTCCCCAAGTCCAATCCCCCCCACACACACACACAAGGAAAGGGGGTGCTTCCTACTTGGGCCCTTGTGGCCCAAGTTGCCTTCCACCTCTTGGCCTTTTAAGGATCCTTGATATTTAAATTTAATATACAATACTCTAAATACCTCTAAACCATTTTATATATTTTTTAACATCTCCGTAAACATTTTCCACCTACATATAATTTATCGATAATACCCGGTATTACCCGATACTTTGTGAAACCCTTTTGGTGGACCTCAAAATGCTTCCGGGTCGTCTCGAAATTATTTTAAATATTCACAACAAAATTCCACAAATATATTCTCGTGACTCCCATCCTACTAATACTCAGAAGATTGTGATTGCCTTAAGCTTGTGATCCCGTAGGTTCGGTAACTCATAGACATGAACAAAACGGTTCATTCAATGACCGGCAGCAGGACCGTGGACGTCTGTATCGGTCCCTGTGAGCACACGAATGATATTCGAGTGAACCTTTGGTTATCATGTGATGTTACCTTTGCTTCATGATACTTCACAAAACCCGAGATGCATCGGTATCCTCCCGAATCATCACCATGCTCACTATACCGAAATCCTCGTTACCAGTTTTGTTCTTCTTTCTCGTTGTTGTGTTCCAACATCTCCGTGATGAAGTTATGTGTGTCTAGCCATATGATGATTGATGTCATCACATCGAGAGGGCCATAAGAATATCTCTCTATCGTCGGAGGAGCAAATCCCACTCTCAAGCTATCCGGTCACTTGTCAAACTTTTCGATGAACCTGTAAGTTGTCGTTATGATCACTATGATGGAAATATGCCCTAGAGGCAACAATAAAATGGGTATTATTATATTTCCATAATCATGATAAAGGTTTATTATTCATGCTAGAATTGTATTGACCGGAAACTTAAATACATGTGTGGATACATAAACAAATATGGTGTCCCTAGTGAGCCTCTACTAGACTAGCTCATTGATGAAAAGATGGTTAAGGTTTCCTAACCATAGACATGAGTTGTCATTTGATAACGGTGTCACATCATTAGGAGAATGATGTGACGGACAAGACCCATCTGTTAGCTCAGCATATGATCGTTCAATTTATTGCTACTGCTTTCTTAATGTCAAATATATATTCTTTGACCATGAGATCATGCAACTCCCGTATACCGGATGAATACCTTGTGTGTTATCAAACATCACAATGTAACTGGGTAATCATAAAAATGCTCTACATGTATCTCTTAAGGTGTCTGTTGAGTTGGTGTGAACCGAGAGTGGGATATTTCACTCCGTATGACGAAGAGGTATCTTTGGGCCCTCTCGGTATACACATCACAAGAAGCTTGCAAGCAAAGTGACTAAGGAGTTAATTGCAAGATGATGTATTACAAAACGAGTAAAGAGACATGTCGGTGACGAGATTGAACTAGGTATGGAGATACCAATGATCAAATCTCGGGCAAGTAACATACCGACAGACAAAGGGAACTACGTATGTTGTCATAAAGGTTCAACCAATAAAGATCTTTGTAGAATATATACGAACCAATATGGGCATCTAGGTACCGTTATTTGTTATTCACAGGAGAAGCGTCTCGGTCATGTCTAAATCATTCTCGAACACGTAGGGTTCGCACGCTTAACATTCATTGACGATATAGTATTATATGAGTTATGTGAGTTGGTGGCCGAAAGTTGTTCGGAGTCCCGGATGAGATATTGTAAAAATTTATATATAGGACGATGTTACTTGGTCACCAGAAAAGCTTTCGGAAAGTACCGGGTATTTATTGGAGTGTCGGAAGGAGTTCCGAGAGGCCACCGATAAGTGCTGGGCCTTATGGGACAAAGGGGGGAAGCACACCAACCGACAAAGGGGTTGGCGCACCCCTCCACCCTGACCACGCGCCAAGGAATAGAGGGAAGGAAGGGGGAGGCACCCTAAGGTAGCCAGCCCCCCTTTCCTTCCCCCTGTCAATATATGGAAGGGGGCGCGGTTAGGCCGGCCCTAGGGCAGCCGCCGACCCCTTGGGGTGCCCTAGGGCTGCCTCCCCTCCCACACCGTATGTGTGTGTGTGAGGAGGGATAGGGGCAAAACACACCACGATCCCCAAGCCATGCGCGGCGCCCCTCTCTCTCTCTCTCTCTAGTTCGTCCTCAGTCATAATTTTTGTAGCGCTCGGCGAAGCCCTGCGGAGATAGTTGCACCACCATTGTCACCATGTCGTTATGCTGCCGGAACTCATCTACTACTCCGCCCGTCTTGCTAGATCAAGAAGGCGAGGACGTCATCGAGTTGAACGTGCGATGAGCAAGGAGGTGTCGTGTGTTCGGTACTTGACCGGGCGGATCGTGAAGGTGTACGACTACATCAACTGCGTTGATAAACATTTCCGCTGAACGGTATACGAGGGTACGTAGACACACTCTCCCCTCTCATAGCTATGCATCTCCATGGATAGATCTTGCGCGTGCGTAGAAAAATTTTTGTTTTCCACGCAACGTTCCCCAACAGTGGTATCAGAGCTAGGTCTATGCGTAGATGATATGCACGAGTAGAACACAAATGAGTTGTGGGCGGTGATGTTCCTACTGCTTACCACCAACGTCTAATTTTGATTCGGCGGCATTGTGGGATGAAGCGGCCCGGACCAACTTTACATGTCCACGCACATGAGACCGGTTCCACTGACTGACATGCAACTTGTTTTGCATAAAGGTGGTTGGTGGGTGTCTGTTTCTCCTACTTTAGTTGAATCTAATTTGACTACGGCCGGTCCTTGCAAAAGGTTAAAACAACAAACTTGCTAATTACCGTTGTGGTTTTGCGTAAGTAAG
This sequence comes from Aegilops speltoides, assembly GCA_021437245.1. Lineage (NCBI taxonomy): Eukaryota > Viridiplantae > Streptophyta > Magnoliopsida > Poales > Poaceae > Aegilops > Aegilops speltoides. The sequence continues at coordinate 392,177,741 of CM038143.1, forward strand.
AACAGTTCTTGCTAGTTGCTCGTAAAAGCCACGTAAAACTTGCACCGAACAAAGTAGAGGACATCTAACTTGTTTTCTGTAGGGCATGTTGTGATGTGATAGAGTCAAAGATATGATATGATATATGTTGATGTATGAGATGATCATGTTTTGTAATAAGTTCACGACTTGCATGTCGATGAGTAAGACAACCGGCAGGAGCCTTAGGGTTATATTTAATTATTGTATGACTTGTGTGTCAATCACTAAACGCCATGTAATTTCTTTACTTTATCGCTATACGTTAGCAATAGTTGTAGAAGCAATAGTTGGCGAGACGACCCCGATGCAACCATGGAGATCAAGGCGTCATGTCGGTGATGATGGAGACCATGGCATTGCTTTGGAGATCAAGATCAAAAGCACAAGATGATGATGGCCATATCATGTCACATATTTTTTATTGCATCTTATGTTTATCCTTTATGCATCTTAGTTTGCTTAGAACGATAGTAGCATTATAAGATGATCCCTTCACTTAATTTCAAGATAAAAGTGTTCTTCCCGACTATGCATTGTTGCTAAAGTTCAGCATTTCAAAGCACCTTGTGATGATCGGGTGTGATAGAATCTACGTTCACATACAACCGGTGTAATCTAGTTTTGCACAAGTAGAATACTTGGGTTAAACTTGACGAGCGTAGCATGTATACACAAGCTCAATCTGATGACTACTTGATAGTTTAGTGCCATGCTTTACGGTTTAGTATCGGGGCTCCAAAGACATTTTTGAATGCCATGGAACATGTGAGATGTTCCAAGAGCTGAAATTGGTCTTTCAGGCTCATGCCCGTGTTGAGGGGTATGAGACCTCTGGCAAGTACTTTGCCTACAAGATGGAGGAGAATAGCTCATCCAGTGAGCATGTGCTCAGAATGTCTGGGTACTACAATCGCTTGAATCAAGTGGGAGTTAATCTTCCAGATAGGATAGTGATTGAGAGTTCTCCAGTCACTATCACCAAGCTACTAGAGCTTCGTGATGAACTATAATATGCAAGGAATGACTAATGATTCCGGAAATCTTCGCTATATTGAAATCGGCAGAGGTAGATGGCCAGCAAATTGCTGCTCCCGTGAAGAAGCCCAAAGCTGGACCCAAGCCTGAGACCGAGTGCTTCTCCTACAAAGGAAATGGTCACTGGAAGCGGAACTGCCCCAAATACTTGGAAGATAAGAAGGATGGCAAAGTAAACAAAGGTATATTTAATATACATGTTATTGATGTGTACCTTACTCTGGTGCTCATAGTAGCCCCTGGGTATTTGATACTGGTTCAGTTGCTAAGATTAGAAACTTGAAACAGGAGTTGCAGAATAAACGGAGACTAGTTAAGGGCGAGGTGACGATGTGTGTTGGAAGTGTTTCCAAGATTGAGAGGATCACCATCACACACTCCTTCTACCTTCGGGATTAATGTTGAGCCTAAATAAACGTTATTTGGTGTGTGCGTTGAGCATGAACATGATTAGATCGTGTTTATTGCAAATACGGCTATTCATTTAAGTCAGATAATAATTGTTGTTGTGTTTACATGAATAAAACCTTCTATGGTCATACACCCAATGTAAATGGTTTACTGAATCTCGATCGTAGTGATACACATATTCATAATATTGATGCCAAATGATACAAAGTTGATAATGATACTGCATCATACTTGTGGCACTACCGTTTGGGTCATATTGGTGTAAAGCGCATGAAGAAACTCCATGCGGATGGACTTTTGGAATCACTTGATTATGAATCATTTGATACTTGTGAACCATGGCTCATGGGAAAGATGAATAAAACTCCGTTCTCCCAAACAATGGACCGAGCTAATGAATTATTGGAAATAATACATACCGATGTATGTGGTCTGATGAGTGTTGAAGCACGCGGTGGGTATCGTTATTTTCTAACCTTCATAGATGATTTGAGTAGGTATGGGTATATCTACTTGATGAAACACAAGTATAAAACATTTGAAAAGTTCAAAGAATTTCAGAGTGAAGTAGAGAATCATCGTAACAAGGAAATAAAGTTTCTACGATGTGATCGTGGAGGCAAATATTTGAGTTGCGAGTTTGGCCTTCATTTAAAACAATGTGGAATTGTTTCACAACTCACGCCACCTGGAACACCACAGCGTAATGTTGTGTCCGAATGTCATAAACATACTTTATTAGATATGCTGCATTCTATGATGTCTCTTACCGATTTCCCTATATCATTTTGGGGTTATGCATTAGAGGCAGCCACATTCATGTTAAATATGGCATCATCTAAATACGTTGAGACGACACCGTATGGACTATGTTTTGGCAAGAAACCTAAGCTATTGTTTTTTAATGTTTGGGATGCGACACTTATGTCAAAAGGCTTCAGCCTCATAAGCTCGAACCCAAAAGTGGATAAGTGTGTCTTCATAGTATACCCGAAAGAAACTATTGGGTATACCTTCTACCATAGATCCGAAGGCAAAATATTTGTTGCTAAGAATGGATCCTTTCTAGAGAAGGAGTTTCTCTCGAAAGAAGTGAGTGGGAGGAAAGTAGAACTTGATTAGGTAGTTGTACCTGCTCTCGAATTGGAAAGTAGCACACCAGGGGAAACCGTTTTGGTGATGCCTACACCAACTAGAGAGGAAGCTAATGATGATGATCACGAAACTTCAGATCAAGTTACTATTGAACTTCGTAGGTCGACCAGAGCACGTATCGCACCAAACTGGTATGGTAATCCTATCCTGGAAGTTATGTTGTTAGACAACGACAAACCTATGAACTATGAAGAAGCTATAACCAGCCCAGATTCCAACGAATGGCTTGAGTCCATGAAATCTAAGATATGATCCATGTATGAGAACAAAGTATGGACTTTGGTGGACTTTCCCGATTATCGGCAGGCCATTGAGAAAAAATGGATCTTCAAGAGGAAGACGGACGCTGATGGTAATATCACTGTCTACAAAGTTCGACTTGTTGCAAAAGGTTTTTGACAAAGTTCAAGGGGTTGACTATGATGAAACTTTCTCACCCATAGCGATGCTTAAGTCTATCTGAATCGTGTTAGCAATTGCCACATTTTATGATTATGAAATCTGGCAAATGGACGTCAAAACTACATTCTTTAATGGATTTCTTAAAGAATAGTTGTATATGATGCAACCAGAAGATTTTGTCGATCCTAAAGGTGCTAACAAAGTGTGCAAGCTCCAGCGATCCATCTATGGACTGGTGCAAGCATCTCAGAGTTGGAATATATGTTTTGATGAGGTGATCAAAGCATATGGTTTTATACAGACTTACAGTGAAGCCTGCATTTACAAGAGAGTGAGTGGGAGCTGTATAGCATTTCTGATATTATATGTGGATGACATATTGTTGATTGGAAATGATATAGAATTTCTGGATAGCATAAAAGGATACTTGAATAATAATTTTTCAATGAAATACCTCGGTGAAGCTGCTTATATATTGGACATCAAGATCTATAGGGATAGATCGAGACGCTTAATAGGACTTTCGCAAAGCACATACCTTGACAAAGTTTTGAAGAAGTTCAAAATGGGTCAGTCAAAGAAAGGGTTCTTGCCTGTATTGCAAGGTGTTAAGTTGTGTAAGACTCAAAGCCCAGCCACGACAGAAGATAGAGAGAATGAGAGTATTCCCTATGCCCCAGCCATAGGTTCTAGTATGTCTACCATGTTGTGTACCAGACCTGATGTATGCCTTGCCATGAGGCTGGCAAGAGAGTACAATAAGGATCCAAGAGTGGATCACAGGACAATGGTCAAAATTATCCTTAGGTACCTTAAAGAGGACTAACAAAATGTTTCTCGGTTATGGAGGTGATAAGGAGTTCATCGTAAAGGGTTACGTCGACGCAAGCTTTGACACTGATATGGATGACTCTGAGTCTCAATCTGGATACGTATTGAACATGGGAGCAATTAGCTAGAGTAGCTCTATGCAAAAATTGTAGACATAGATATTTACAAAGTACACACGGATCTGAATGTTGCAGACCTGTTGACTAAAAACCTCTCTCACAAGAAAAACATGGTCACACCTTAGAACTCTATGAGTGTTAATCACATGGTGATGTGAACTAGATTATTGAATCTAGTGAACTCTTTGGGTGTTAATCACATGGCGATGTGAACTAGATTAATAACTATAGTGAGGGTGGGAGACTGATGGAAATATGCCCTAGAGGCTATAATAAAATGGTTATTATTATATTTCCTTAATCATGATAAAGGTTTATTATTCATGCTCGAAATGTATTGATTGAAACTTAAATACATGTCTGGGTACAAAAACAAATACTGTATTCCTAGTGAGCCTCTACTAGAATAGCTCGTTGATCAAAAGATGGTTAAGGTTTCCTAACCATAGACATGAGTTGTCATTTGCAAACGGGATCACATGATTAGGAGAATGATGTGATGGACAAGACCCATCTATTACCTTAGCATATGATCCTTCAGTTTTGGCTACTGCTTTCTTAATGTCAAATAAATATTCCTTCGACCATGAGATCATGCAACTCCCGGATAGCGGAGGAATACCTTGTGTGCTATCAAACGTCACAACATAACTGGGTGATCATATAGATGCTCTACAGGTATCCGAATGTGTCTGTTGAGTTGGCGTGAATCGAGAATGGGATTTTCACTCCGTGTGACGGAGAGGTATCTCTGGACCCTCTCGGTAATACACATCACAAGAAGCTTGCAAGCAAAGTGACTAAGGAGTTAGTTGCAAGATGATGTATTATGGAACGAGTAAAGAGACTTACCAGTGACGAGATTGAACTAGGTATGGAGATACCAACGATCAAATCTCGAGCAAGTAACATACCGACAGACAAAGGGAACTACATATGTTGTCATAAAGGTTCGACCGATAAAGATCTTCGTAGAATATGTAGGAACTAATATGGGCATCCAGGTCCCACTATTGGTTATTGACCGGAAAAGCGTCTCAGATATGTCTACATTATTCTCAAACCCGTAGGGTCCGCACGCTTAACGCACGTTGACGATATAGTATTACATGAGTTATGTGAGTTGGTGACTGAATGGTGTTCCGAGTCCCGGATGAGATCTTGGAATGGTCCGGAGGTAAAGATTTATATATATGACGATGCTATTTGGTCACCAGAAAAGGTTTCGGAAAGTACCAAGCATTCATCGGATTGCCGGAAGGAGTTCCGGGAGGCCACCGGTAAGTGGTGGGACTTATGGGCCAAAGGGGGGAGCACACCATCCCAAAAGGGGGCGGCGCGCCCCTCCTTCCCTGCCCTCGCGCAAAGGAAAGGAGGGAAGGAAGGGAAGGTGCCCTAAGGCAGGAAACCCTCCTTTCCTTCCCCCCATGTCCATATATGGAAGGGGGCGCAGCTAGGGAGGCCCTAGGGCAGCCGCTAGCCCCTTGGGGCGCCCTAGGGATGCCTCCCCTCGCCCAACTATATATGGGCATCCAGGTCCCGCTATGCATCTCCATGGATAGATCTTGCATGTGCGTAGAAATTTTTTGTTTTCCATGCAACGTTCCGCAACACACTGTTTTGCAGATGACATTTGAGCAACCTGATATGTCTCCAACGTATCTATAATTTTTTATTGTTCCATGCTATTATATTATCCATCTTGGATGTTTTATATGCATTATTATGCTATTTTATACTCCCTCTGTCCCATAATGTAAGATGTTTTTTGACACTACACTAGTGTCAAAAAACGTCTTACATTATGGGACGGAGGGAGTATCATTTTTGGGACTAACCTATCAACCTAGTGCCAAATGCCAATTGTTGTTTTTTCCTTGTTTTTGTCTTTTACAGAAAATCAATACCAAACGGAGTCCAAACGGAAATAAACTTTTGGAGGATTTTTCTTGGACCAGAAGACACCCAGAAACCTTTGGGAGAAGGTCAGAGGGGCCACCAGTTGGCAACAAGTTTGGGAGGCGTGCCCCTAGGCTTGGGCCCCCTAATGCTCCTCTAACCCTAATCTTTGCTCTATAAATACCCAAATATTCCCCGTGTACCAGAGGGCACACCAAAAGTACTTTTCCACTGCCGCAAGATTCTGTTCTCGTGAGATCCCATCTTGGGGCCTTTTCCAGCACTCCGCCAGAGGGGGATTTGATCACGGAAGGCTTCTACATAAACCTTGCTGCCCTTCGAATGATGTGTAAGTAGTTTACTACAAACCTACGGGTTCATAGCTAGTAGCTAGATGGCTTCTTCTCTCTCTTTGATCTTCAATACAATGTTCTCCTCGATGTTCTTGGAGATCTATTCGATGTAATCTTCTTTTGCGGTATGTTTGTTTAGATCTGATGAATTGTGGATTTATGATCGATTTATCTTTGAATATTATTTGAATCTTATCTGAACTCTTTTATGCATGATTAAGATAGCTTTGTATTTCTCTTCGATCTATTGATTTGGTTTGGCCAACTAGATTGATTTTTCTTGCAATGGGAGAGGTGCTTTATAATGGGTTCAATCTTGCCATGTCCTCACCTAGTGACAGAAAGGGTAGTGAGGCACGTATTTGTATTGTTGCCATTAAGGATAAAAAATTGCGGTTTATTCATATTGATTGGATCTATCCCTCTACATCATGTCATCTTGCTTAAGGCGTTACTCCATTCTTGTTAACTTAATACACTAGATGCATGCTGGATAGCGGTCGATGTGTAGAGTAATAGTAGTAGATGCAGGCAGGAGTCGGTCTACTTGTCACGGATATGATGCCTATATTCATGATCATTGCCTTGGATATCATCATAACTTTGCGCTTTTCTATCAGTTGCTCAACAGTAATTTGTTTACCCACCGTATGCGTTCTTTCAAGAGAGAAACCTCTAGTGAAAACTATGGCCCCCAGTTCTATTTTTATCATATTATTTTCAGATCTATAAAATCAAAAACACAAAAATACCTTGCTGCAATTTATTTACCTTTACTTTATTTTCCACTTAATTATCTTTTATACCTCTCTATATCATATCTCATCCTTGCAAGTAACCATGAAGGGATTGATGTTGGGGAACGTAGTAATTTCAAAATAAATCCTACGCACACGCAAGATCATGGTGATGCATAGAAACGAGAGGGGAGAGAGTTGTCCACGTACCCTCGTAGACCGAAAGCGGAAGCGTTAGCACAACGCGGTTGATGTAGTTGTACGTCTTCACAATCCGACCAATCAAGTACCGAACGCACGGCACCTCCGAGTTCAGCACACATTCAGCTCGATGACGTCCCTCGAACTCCGATCCAGCCGAGCTTTGAGGGAGAGTTCCGTGAGCACAACAGCGTGGTGATGATGATGATGTTCTACTGATACGTCTCCAACGTATCTACTTTTCCAAACACTTTTGCCCTTGTTTTGGACTCTAACTTGCATGATTTGAATGAAACTAACCCGGACTAACGCTGTTTTCAGCAGAACTACCATGATGTTGTTTTATGTGTAGAAAACAAAAGTTCTCGGAATGTCCTGAAAATCCACAGAGGAACGTTTTGGAAAATATAAAAATACTGGCGAAAGAATCAAGACCAGGGGGGCCACACCCTATCCACGAGGGTGGGGGGCGCGCCCACCCCCCTGGGCACGCCCCCCTATCTCGTGCGCCCCCTGAGGCTCCACCGACCTCAACTCCAACTCCATATATTCCGTTTCGCAGAGAAAAAAAATCAGAGAGAAAGTTTCATCGCGTTTTACGATACGGAGCCGCCGCCAAGCCCTAATCTCTCTCGGGAGGACTGATCTGGAGTCTGTTCAGGGCTCCAGAGAGGGGGATTCGTCGCCACATCATCATCAACCATCCTCCATCACCAATTTCATCATGCTCACCGCCGTGCGTGAGTAATTCCATCGTATGCTTGCTGGACGGTGATGGGTTGGATGAGATTTACCATGTAATCAAGTTAGTTTTGTTAGGGTTTGATCCCTAGTATCCACTATGTTCAGAGATTGATGTTGCTATGACTTTGCTATGCTTAATGCTTGTCACTAGGGCCCGAGTGCCATGATTTCAAACCTGAACCTATTATGTTTTCATGAATATATGTGTGTTCTTGATCCTATCTTTCAAGTCTATAGTCACCTATTATGTGTTATGATCCGACAACCCCGAAGTGACAATAATCGGGATACTTCTCGGTGATGACCATAGTTTGAGGAGTTCATGTATTCACTATGTGCTAATGCTTTGTTCCGGTTCTCTATTAAAAGGAGGCCTTAATATCCCTTAGTTTCCGCTAGGACCCCGCTGCCACGGGAGGGTAGGACAAAAGATGTCACGCAAGTTCTTTTCCATAAGCACGTATGACTATATGCGGAATACATGCCTACATTACATTGATGAACTGGAGCTAATTCTGTGTCACCCTATGTTATAGCTATTACATGAGGAATCGCATCCGACATAATTATCCATCACTGATCCATTGCCTACGAGCTTTTCACATCTTGTGCTTCGCTTATTTACTTTTTCGTTGCTATTGTTACAATCACTACAAAACCCAAAAACATTACTTTTGCTACCGTTACCTTTATTATCATACTACTTTGCTGCAGATACTAAGTTATCCAAGTGTGGTTGAATTGACAACTCAACTGCTAATACTCAAGAATATTCTTTGGCTCCCCTTGTGTCGAATCAATAAATTTGGGTTGAATACTTTACCCTCGAAAGCTGTTGTGGTCCCCTACACTTGTGGGTTATCATCTACCGACGTAGGGCTTTGCCTAAGCACCACTACGATATTATCGAGGTGGATTATGGTGGAGGGGGGCACCGCACACGGCTAAGAGATCCAAGGGATCAATTGTTGTGTCTAGAGGTGCCCCCCTGCCCCCGTATATAAAGGACCAAGGGGGAGGGGGCAGCCGGCTAGGGGAGGGCGCGCCAGGGAGGAGTCCTACTCACATCAGGAGTAGGACTCCCTCCTTTCCTTGTCCAAGTAGGAGAGGGGAAGGAAGGGGAGAGAGGAGAGGAAGGAAAGAGGGGGCGCCCCCCCTCCTTGTCCTATTCGGACTAGAGGGGGAGGGGGCGTGTGGCCTGCCCTGGCCGCCCCTCCTCTGCTCCACTTTGGGCCCATGAGGCCCATTAATCCCCCGAGGGTTTCCGGTAACCCCACGGTACTCCGGTATACATCTGGTAACCCCCGGAACCATTCCGGTGTCCGAATATTGTCGTCCAATATATCAATCTTGATGTCTCGACCATTTCGATACTCCTCGTCATGTCCGTGATCACATCCGGGACTCCGAACTACCTTCGGTACATCAAAACATATGAACTCATAATATAACCGTCATCTAACTTTAAGCGTGCGGATCCTATGGGTTCGAGAACTATGTAGACATGACCGAGACACGTCTCTGGTGAATAACCAATAGCGGAACCTGGATGCTCATATTGGCTCCTACATATTCTACGAAGATCTTTACCGGTCAAATCGCATAACAACATACGTTGTTCCCTTTGTCATTGGTATGTTACTTGCCCGAGATTCGATCGTCGGTATCTCAATACCTAGTTCGATCTCGTTACCGGCAAGTCTCTTTACTCGTTATGTAATGCATCATCCCGCAACTAACTCATTAGTCACATTGCTTGCAAGGCTTATAGTGATGTGCATTACCGAGAGGGCCCAGAGATACCTCTCCGACAATCGGAGTGACAAATCCTAATCTCGAAATACGCCAACTCAACATGTACCTTCGGAGACACCTGTAGAGCTCCTTTTATAATCACCCAGTTACGTTGAGACGTTTGGTAGCACACAAAGTGTTCCTACGATAAACGGGAGGTGCATAATCTCATAGTCATAGGAACATGTATAAGTCATGAAGAAAGCAATAGCAACATACTAAACGATCAAGTGCTAAGCTAACGGAATGGGTCAAGTCAATCACATCATTCTCCTAATGATGTGATCCCGTTAATCAAATGACAACTCATGTCTATGGTTAGGAAACACGACCATCTTTGATCAATGAGCTAGTCAAGTAGAGGCATACTAGTGACACTATGTTTGTCTATGTATTCACACATGTATTATGTTTCCGGTTAATACAATTCTAGCATGAACAATAAACATTTGTCATGATATAAGGAAATAAATAATAACTTTATTATTGCCTCTAGGGCGTGTTTCCTTCAGTCTCCCACTTGCACTAGAGTCAATAATCTAGTTCACATCACCATGTGATTTAACACTAATATTTACATCTGCATGTGATTAACACCCATAGTTCACATTGTCATGTGACCAACGCCCAAAGGGTTTACTAGAGTCAATAATCTAGTTCACATCAATATGTGATTAACACCCAAAGAGTACTAAGGTGTGATCATGTTTTTCTCGCGAGAGAAGTTTAGTCAACGGGTCTGTCACATTCAGAGCCGTATGTATTTTACAAATATTCTATGTCTACAATTCTCTGCACAGAGCTACTCTAGCTAATTGCTCCCACTTTCAATATGTATCCAGATTGATACTTAGAGTTATCTGCATTGGTGTAAAAGCTTGCACCGATGTAACTCTTTACGATGAACTCTTTTATCACCTCCATAATCGAGAAACATTTCCTTAGTCCTCACTAAGGATATTCCTGACCGTTGTCCAGTGATCTACTCCTAGATCAAAATTGTACTCCCTTGCCAAACTCAGAGCAAGGTATACAATAGGTCTGGTACACAACATAATATACTTTATAGAACCTATGACTGAGGCATAGGGAATGACTTTCATTCTCTTTCTATTTTCTGCTGTGGTGGGGATTTGAGTCTTACTCAATTTCACACCTTTGCAAAAACTCTTTCTTTGACTGTTTCATTTTGAACATTTCAAAAACTTATCAAGGTATGTACGCATTGAAAAATCTTATCAAGCGTCTTGATCTATCTCTACAGATCTTGATGCTCAATGTGTAAGCAGCTTCACCGAGGTCTTTCATTGAAAAACTCTTGTTCAAGTATCCTTTTATGCTATCCAGAAATTCTATGTCATTTCCAATTAACAATATTGTCATCTACATATAGTATTAGAAATGCTATAGAGCTCCCACTCACTTTCTTTGTAAATACAGGCTTCTCCAAAAGTCTGTATAAAACCATATGCTTTGATCAACTCATCAAAGCGTATATTCCAACTCTGAGATGCTTGCACCAGTCCATAGATGGATCCCTGGAGCTTGCACACTTTGTTAGCACCTTTAGGATTGACAAAACCTTGTGGTTGCATCATATACAACTTTTTAATAAATCCATTAAGGAGTGCAGTTTTGACATCCATTTGCCAAATTTCATAAAATGTGGCAATTGCTAGCATGATTCGGACAGACTTAAGCATCGATACGAGTGAGAAAATCTCATCGTATTCAACACCTTGAACTTGTCGAAAAACTTTTTGCGACAAGTCGAGCTTTGTAGATAGTAACACTACTATCAGCGTCTGTCTTCCTCTTGAAGATTCATTTATACAATATAGCTTGCCGATCATCGGGCAACTCCACCAAAGTCCACACTTTGTTCTCATACATGGATCCCATATCAGATTTCAGAGCCTCAAGCCATTTCGCGGAATCTGGGCTCATCATCGCTTCCTCATAGTTCGTAGGTTCATCATGGTCTAGTAACATGACTTTCAGAACAGGATTACCGTACCACTCTGGTGCGGACCGTACTCTGGAAGACCTATGAGGTTCTGTAGTAACTTGATCTGAAGTTTCATGATCATCATCATTAGCTTCCTCACTAATTGGTGTAGGAATCACTGGAACTAATTTTTGTGATTACCTACTTTCCAATTCAGGAGAAGGTACAATTACCTTATCAAGCTCTACTTTCCTCGCACTCACTTCTTTCGAGAGAAACTCCTTCTCTAGAAAGGATCCATTTTAGAAATGAATATCTTCCCTTCGGATCTGTGATAGAAGGTGTACCCAACAGTTTCCTTTGGGTATTCTATGAAGGCACACTTCTTCGATTTGGGTTTGAGCTTATTAGGTTGAAACTTTTTCACATAAGTATCGCAGCCCCAAACTTTAAGGAACGACAACTTTGGTTTCTTGCCAAACCACAGTTCATAAGGCATCGTCTCAATGGATTTTGATGGTGCCCTATTTAAAGTGAATGCAGCTGTCTCTAATGCATAACTCCAAAACGATAGTGGTAAGTCGGTAAGATACAACATAGACCGCACCATATCTGTAGGATCGAAAGTATGTCTAGAGGGGGGTGATTAGACTACTTGACAATATAAAATTCAGCCTTTTGATAAAGACAAGTTTTTGGCAGATTCACGATAATGATCAAGTCAAGTATCACCCTACACATGCAATTCTAGAGTATAGGCAGCGGAAAGTAAATTGCACATGTAGTAAAGAGAGGTGGAGAAGAGCAAACGCAATTTGGAGACACGGAGATTTTTCTCGTGGTTCCGATAGGTGGTGCTATCGTCAATCCACGTTGATGGAGACTTCAACCCACGGAGGGTAACGGCTGCGAGAATCCACGGAGGGCTCCACCCACGAAGGGTCCACGAAGAAGCAACCTTGTCTATGCCATCATGGCATCGCCCACGGAGGACTAGCCTTACTGGGGTAGATCTTCACGAAGTAGGCGATCTCCTTGCCCTTACAAACTTCTTGGTTCAACTCCACATCTTGACGGAGGCTCCCAAGCGACACCTAACCAATCTAGGAGGCACCACCCTCCAAAAGGTAATAGATGGTGTTGATGATGATGAACTCCTTGCTCTTGTGCTTCAAATGATAATCTCCCCAACACTCAACTCTCCTCACCGATTTGGCTGTGGTGGAAGAAAGGGTTGAGTGGAAAGCAACTTGGGAAGGCTAGAGATCAAGCTTCATATGGTGGGAGTGGAGCAACTTGATCTCAACACAAGGGTAGGTAGTTTTCTTCTCAAGAATGTAAGGTAGGAGTGGTAGTTCTTTCGATGGCTCTCTCCACGAATGAAGAGGGGTGGAGGGTATTTATAGCCTCCACACAAAATCCAACCGTTACACACATTTGACCAATCTCGGTCGGACCGAAGTTGACAACTCGGTGAGACCGAAAGTTCAATCTTGTGAGCGTTGGGATTTTCGGTGGGACCGAAAATACAATCTCGGTGAGTCCGATTCTTCCAAAGACTAGGGTTTGCCAATCTCGGTGGGACCAACTTCATCATCTCGGTGACACCGATTTGATGATGTATTCTGAAGCTTGGCAACACTAGTTTCGGTGAGACCGAGTTCAGAATCGGAAAATCCGAAATTTCTAGGGTTTGGCTTTATGGCTGAGGTGGTTCATCTCGGTGTGAGTGAGTTTAGGAAATCGGTGGGACCGAGATTACTTATGAGTGTATATTGGAGTGAAAGATTGCTGATGGTTTGGGAGATGTATCACTAAGCACTTTGAGCAACCAGATCATTAACATAACCTCATCCCCTTTTAATAGTATTGGCTTTCCTATAGACTCAATGTGATCTTGGATCGCTAAACCAAAAATGGAGTCTTGAGCTTTTGCCAATGCTTGCCTTAGCATTTTGAGGGGTCCACTTCTTCAGTCATTGCCATGCCCATATCACTGAACTTTCTGAAATGATTCTCAAGAAACTATTAGTTCAATGATATATATGTTGTTATTAATTACCAAAACCACCCGGGGATTAGTTGCACTTTCAATCTCCCCCTTTTTGGTAATTGATGACAACATATAGATCAAAGCTTCGACAAATGATATAATCAATGAATAATATCGTCGCTTTGAGAAGTATGTGATAAGCAAGAGCTCCCCCTAAATTTGTGCATTATTTAAGATTTGCGTTTGAATGCAAATGCACAATCGGTTAGGATCATGGGTCACTCTTCCATGTCACATACATCTTGGTGGAGCGCACAAAATGATAAGAATGAATAGCATGCACCCAATCACCAAGACATGAGTAAATGGTCATACAAGATATGAATAGCATATGATAAGCATTAAGCACACATTAAGGCATAGTACGACCAAGCACTCATTAAGGTAGAAGAAACGTAGTATCAAACACACAGAATGTCTCGAAAAACTCAAAAGTATCTCAAGGAAACCGCAAATGAACGAAAGAGCAAAAGTTCGAAAAGGCATAGAGCTAAACGTCACTGGGGACTCTGCTGGCGGCTCCTGTCTGGGTTGATGGAGTTGAGATGGCAGCATCAGCGAAGACTTCAGCTGATGTCTGTGGAGCTGGAGGAGTGGTCACCGGAGCTGGAGCTGGAACCGATGGAGCTGTGGAGGTCTTGAGGCTGTAGTCTGGTGTCATCACATCGAATAGCAGCTGATCGGGTCTTGTGGGAACCGGAGCAGCTGTTCATAATCATCTGGACTAGGTCATCCTGCATCTCACGCATGAGCTCTTCCTTCTCCTCTTTGCTTCCTCGATATCGCCTCAAGCTTGTTGTGATGACTTGCACTTGATCGACTTCACATCCAGAGCATGGATCTTGTCTTCAACAATCCTCTCAAGACTCTCCCGAGATCGCACAATGCTGGCCAGGCGTTGTTCAATCCTCTGGGTAGCTTCAAGGAGCTGCTCTCCAACACTCTTGGGCTTAGCTGCTGCTGCTGCTTCCTTCTCAGCTTTGACTGTCTTGGCAGCTTCACTCTTTGCTTGACCTTCAACTGACGTTGGATCCTCCTCATCCATCACAACTTCATTGTCCTCATGCTCAGGCTGCAGTGGCAAGTGTGGTCTATCCAACAAGTATGTGCCCATGCCAAACTTGGCATTGATAAGCATCCTGAATGTGCGGGCAAATCCACACGACCTCTTCTCAGTCTGCTGCGGTCCTCTTGATAGTCTCAACTATCGGGTCCATCACCTTGAAAGGTGCCTTCGATCAAGTATATGCAGCATGTTGATAGAATACCCTCGATCATGCGATGATCTCCAGACTTGGGCATCAAGGTATGCCTCAGAATAGTATTTGTGGTAGGTAGACTTGCCTGGAGATGATACACTGAGCCGAGCTTCCAGATTTCCACATCCTTAGCTGGTACCTCATTGTACATATTCGTCATAGACTCATGGTTTTTCTTGGGAATACCATAGACATGAACATCATCCTCTCTCTGCCTTTGGAGCATTCAGCAAGGTCTGCCCATTCTTCAACAGTTGAAGAGAATCTTTGGCCTTCATCATCCATGTGATCTTACCATCCGGATAGAAATGAGCGTGGCATAGAATTGCATGATCATCTCATCATTCCAATCATCGACCGACCAACGAAATCTGCAACACCACATGAAGTGAAGCTCTCATGCACATGTGGAAAGAAGTCTCTGTGCTCTTCATCACAATGTATGCCCGTCAACATATCTAGTATCTCGCAACAATGGGCTTCTTGTCCATTAGCACAGATCTCATAGAAGTCCTGCTTTGCTCTACGGTGTGGAATCTTGGATCAACAGCAGTCCTTCTCCTCACAAAGATATGGATCAGCTTGTCTCCATAGCCCGAGACCTCTATCCTTTCTTTCCTTCATGTTCTCAGCTCGAGGATGAGCATCATTGTGAATTGGCAGTTTCGACGAAGTTTCAAGAATCTGGTGCCTCATCATCGACTCATTGGTGGCACATTATCTTTCTTCTTCTCTGAAGTGGAATGTTCTGACAGTCTTCTTGGGCTTGGCAGCAGCTTGGCTTGAGCTGCCTTGATCGGAGCAGATGGCTTAGACTTTGAAGGTGCTCCTGCTCGATGGCATCACCCATGATCTTAGACTTCTGAGGAGGAGGCTGGGGTGCTTCCTCATCCTCATCTTCCTCTGCTGCTTCATCATGCACAATCCTCTTCCTCTTGGAAGTTTTCTTTACTTTGCTCGAAGTT
This sequence comes from Aegilops speltoides, assembly GCA_021437245.1. Lineage (NCBI taxonomy): Eukaryota > Viridiplantae > Streptophyta > Magnoliopsida > Poales > Poaceae > Aegilops > Aegilops speltoides. The sequence goes on from CM038143.1 coordinate 392,193,668, forward strand.
TCCTCTTCCATACTTAGCTTCTTGGCAACAGTGGACTTCTTCACTTTACTGGTGCCTTTCTTGGTTTGCTGCCCTTGATGCTCTTTGGCAACAACTTTCCTCTTTGGCTTGGAGGAGACCTCTTCCTCAGCAATGAAATCAGAATCTTCTTCATCAGAGTTCCTCTTCTTTCTGGCCCTGGTGGCAGCAGGAGGCAAACCACTTGGTGTGCTCCTCTCACCATCATCTGAAAAGCTGCTGGCCTCAGGACTAGTGCCCGCCTCGAATATCAGCAATTGGTGACTCGGACCTGTTTCGGCAATCACGGCATCGACATGGTGACAACCCGTGAATAGATAAGGTGTAGGCGAGTAGAAGAGTTATCACAAACTGCGAAGATTTTGCAAAAGATTGAGTTCAAATTTCAGTTTTAGGTTTTCACAGAATGCATTTCGTCGGACCGAGTTTAAAATTCGTGAATCCAAGTGTTCAAACGAAGCATTCACACCACTTTCGGTTGGACCGATGTGGGTTTCGGTCCCGCCGAAAACACTAGGGTTTCACTAAATCCTCATTTCGTCGCACCGATTTGCACAACTTCGGTTGGACCGAAGGTGCAAAGGCAATGGCCAGAGGCCAAATCGGTCATACCGAGAATGTAAAATCGGTCTCACCGAGATGTATTCGTGGAAACCTAACCCTAAAACTTTTACTCAATTTCGTTCTAACAAACTAATCGGTGTTAAGGAAGATCTCAAACGTGGCAAGATGCTAGGCAAACCAATCGTGCATAGAATCGGAGATGGGAGCACGAGAGGATCAAACTCACCCTAACTTGGTGGAGTTCTCACGGCGGCAACGGCGCGGAGAGAATGTCCGCTGACGGCGACGGAGACCTGCGGCGAGGGCGCCTGACGACGGAGACGATCCGGAGACCACGGCGACGGGCAGAAGGGGTTTGGGGCGGCGTTTGAAGTAGGAATCAACGCGCGCTGCCCTCGGAGTATATATACCCCTATGCTGTCGGTGGGACCGAGTTGTAAAACTCGGTGGCACCGAGATGGATAACTGCAGGCAGTTACACACTTCGGTAACGCCGAAAATTGTAAAACTCGGTTTCACCGAGGTGAAAACCTAGATCAATCCAAGTGCTTTCGGTCTGACCGAGTTTGAGTGGGTTGGTCCGACCGAAATCACTTAGAAGGTTTTGGAAGTTTAGCCCTTGACGGATCGGTGGCTCCGAGTGCTCCTCACTCGGAGGGTCCGAAAATGACTTGTTCAAAGTTTGTGATGTAAGCATGAATAGAATTTGAGACAAGAAAGCATAGATAGCTAGGGGAGGAACTTAGGCATTCTTGTCCATCCATTTGGTCAGTAAAATCCAAAAGACCAAAGCAACAAATGGATGTCCTCGAATGGATAAAATTATGCATCCAACATGCTCACACAATAAGATAGCAAATGAAATATGTGTCAAACATGCACAACCAAAACACTAGCTACTATCACACAATTTGTCGATGACTAGGTCATCTATATATGAGTATATTGACTTAGGAGTCAAATGAGAACATTTGATCATAGGTCATACTCATCGTTTAAGCACAAGTGGGGTTACCACTTTTACATAAAGCATTAGTGTGTTCACATCATTTGAAGATGCTTTAGCTCAATTCTTTAGAGCAAAGCTCCCCCTAGATGTGAGAACCCCTTTTAAAGGGTCAAACTAACCTTGGGTTGTCGTAGAAGACTTCATGTAGATGTTGAAGATGTGGATGCTCAATGTTGATGAAGATCATCAAGAGTTGGGAGCAATCCTTTGGATTCGGGCACTTTCAATACCTACATGGGTTAGTCCCACAAGGAACAAACAAGGATATCCATGGACATAGATTGAAGTACACAATTGATGATGTCCATGAAAGCAATGATTACCTTGTCCCTTGACTTACCAACAAGAGAGTTTGTGACTCCATGAACTAGTGCAAGATGTGGAAGTTGATTGCACAAGTTTTGCCAAAATGAATGTGAGTGAAGTATGTTGGCGGAGTCACCCTCAAGAACTCTCTAGTTCTTCTTCTTCTGGATCCACATCATCTTGATGGGAATCCTTGGGGTTGTAGTTGAGCTTGACGAAGTAGAACTTGACGTTTCCTTGGGAACCCACTTGACCATGGCTTTAGGTGCTTCAATAAATGCATCAATCTCCTCTTGAAGCTTGTCCTTGCCTTTTAGCTTGTGGTCTTGTGGTGGAAGGTCATCTTGTGCTTGTTCCACATTGGAAGAAGTAGGATCATACTTCTCCTTTTGAGAAACAAACTTTGGAGTGGGATATTGACCTTCTTCCCATTCAACACCCTCGGCGTTGAACTTTCGCTCAAAACCAATTCCTTGATTCTTCCGGTGCCTTCCTTGCTTGCGAACAATTTCCTCAAAGTTCTTGCTTCCGGCAAGGCTCTTGTAGACACCTTTCTCTATAATCCCTTTCAATAAACTATTTTCTTGCTCAAGTGTAACTTGGCTTGAAACATTGTTAGTGGAATCAAGAGAACTACTAGAGGTAACAATATTAGATTTAGCATGGTTATTGTTACTACTAGATGAAGAATTTTTCTTATGCTTGTCATGCTTAGTTTTAATAGGTGGCAAGAAATTAGACAAGAGAAGTCATTTGGCAAGATATGAAGAACTCTTCTTTCGAAGATCGTCATTGATTGCTTTTAGAAACTCATGTTCTTGCTCTAGATTGAGCTTCTCGAAGCGTAGCTTCTCATGAGATCTTAGGAGCTCTCTATGATCTTCTTGAGTTGTTTCATGAGCTAACTTAAGAGTGTTTAGTTCTTTAGTTAAACGCTCAATCTCCTTCATAGCATTGTCATTCGACTCTTCTCGACTATAAAGACTACTAGCATGTTCATCATTACTAGGCTCACTAGATTTGTCATGTAAAAGCTCATCTTCACCAAGCAAGTCAACACAAATAATGCCCCATGGCGGGGTTATGTCCAAGAATATGCATTTTCATTTTATGCTTCCAACTAGCAAAGTTTGAACCATCAAAGTAAGGACCTCTACGAAAATTACCCTCACTAGACGCCATACTCTCCTAGGTTGTGAAACCAAGCTTATGGAGTCCAATGCAATGGAAACCAATACAATGGAGACCAAAGCTCTGATACCACTTGTAGGATCGAAAGTATGTCTAGAGGGGGGGGGGTGATTAGACTACTTGACAATATAAAATTCAGCCTTTTGATAAAGACAAGTTTTTGGCAGATTCACGATAACGATCAAGTCAAGTATCACCCTACACATGCAATTCTAGAGTATAGGCAGCGGAAAGTAAATTGCACATGTAGTAAAGAGAGGTGGAGAAGAGCAAACGCAATTTGGAGACACGGAGATTTTTCTCGTGGTTCCGATAGGTGGTGCTATCGTCAATCCACGTTGATGGAGACTTCAACCCACGGAGGGTAACGGCTGCGAGAGTCCACGGAGGGCTCCACCCACGAAGGGTCCACGAAGAAGCAACCTTGTCTATGCCATCATGGCATACGCCCACGGAGGACTAGCCTTACTCGGGGTAGATCTTCACGAAGTAGGCGATCTCCTTGCCCTTACAAACTTCTTGGTTCAACTCCACATCTTGACGGAGGCTCCCAAGCGACACCTAACCAATCTAGGAGGCACCACCCTCCAAAAGGTAATAGATGGTGTTGATGATGATGAACTCCTTGCTCTTGTGCTTCAAATGATAATCTCCCCAACACTCAACTCTCCTCACTGATTTGGCTGTGGTGGAAGAAAGGGTTGAGTGGAAAGCAACTTGGGAAGGCTAGAGATCAAGCTTCATATGGTGGGAGTGGAGCAACTTGATCTCAACACAAGGGTAGGTAGTTTTCTTCTCAGAAATGTAAGGTAGGAGTGGTAGTTCTTTCTGATGGCTCTCTCCACAAATGAAGAGGGGGTGGAGGGGTATTTATAGCCTCCACACAAAATCCAACCGTTACACACATTTGACCAATCTCGGTCAGACCGAAGTTGACAACTCGGTGAGACCGAAAGTTCAAATCTTGTGAATGTTGGGATTTTCGGTGGGACCGAAAATACAATCTTGGTGAGTCCGATTCTTCCAAAGACTAGGGTTTGCCAATCTCGGTGGGACCGACTTCATCATCTCGGTGACACCGATTTGATGATGAAGGTTCTGAAGCTTGGCAACACTAGTTCGGTGAGACCGAGTTGAGAATCGGAAAATCCGAAATTTCTAGGGTTTGGCTTTATGGTGAGGTGGTTCATCTCGGTGTGGTGAGTTTAGGAAATCGGTGGGACCGAGATTACTTATGAGTGTATATTGGAGTGAAAGATTGCTGATGGTTTGGGAGATGTATCACTAAGCACTTTGAGCAACCAGATCATTAACATAACCTCATCCCCTTTTAATAGTATTGGCTTTCCTATAGACTCAATGTGATCTTGGATCACTAAACCAAAAAATGGAGTCTTGAGCTTTTGCCAATGCTTGCCTTAGCATTTTGAGGGGTCCACTTCTTCAGTCATTGCCATGCCCATATCACTGAACTTTCTGAAATGATTCTCAAGAAACTATTAGTTCAATGATATATATGTTGTTATTAATTACCAAAACCACCCGGGGATTAGTTGCACTTTCAATATCCAATAAAGTGCGGTTATGACGTTCGAACACACCATTATGCTGTGGTATTCCATGTGGCGTGAGCTGTGAAACTATTCCACATTGTTTTATATGAAGGTCAAACTCGTAACTCAAATATTTTCCTCTACGATCAGATTGTAGAAACTTTTATTTTCTTGTTACGATGATTCTCCACTTCACTCTGAAATTCTTCGAACTTTTCAAATGTTTCAGACTTGTGCTTCATTAAGTAGATATACTCATATCTGCTCAAATCATTTGTGAAGGTCAGAAAATAACGATACTCGCCACAAGCATCAACACTCATTGGACCGCATACATCGGTATGTATTATTTCCAACAAGTCAGTAGCTTGTTCCATTGTTCCAAAGAACGGAGTTTTAGTCATCTTGCCCAAAAGGCACGGTTCGCAAGCATCAAGTGTTTCATAACCAAGTGATTCCGAAAATCCATCTTTATGGAGTTTCTTCATGCTCTCTACACCGATATGACCCAAGCGGCAGTGCCACAAATAAGTTGCACTATCATTATTAACTTTGCATCTTTTGGCATCAATATTATGAATATGTGTATCACTACGATCGAGATCCAACAAACTATTTTCATTGGGTGTATGACCATTGAAGGTTTTATTCATGTAAATAGAACAACAATTATGCTTTGACTTTAAATGAATAACCATATTGCAATCAACATGATCAAATCATATTCATGCTCAACGCAAACGCCAAATAACATTTATTTAGGTTTAGCACTAATCCCAAAAGTATAGGGAGTGTGCGATGATGATCATATCAATCTTGGAACTACTTTCAACACTCATCGTCACTTCACCCTCAACTAGTCTCTATTTATTCTGTAACTCCTGTTTCAAGTTACTAATTTTAGCAACAGAACAAGTATCAAATACCCTGGGGCTACTATAAACACTAGTAAGGTACACATCAATAACTTGTATATCAAATATACCCTTGTTCACTTTGCCATCCTTCTTATCCACCAAATATTCAGGGTATTTCCGCTTCCAGTGACCATTTCCTTTGCATTAGAAGCACTCAGTTTCAGGCTTTGGTCTAGTTTTGGGTTTCCTCGTGGGAGTGACAACTTGCTTGTCATTCTACTTCAAGTTCCCTTTCTTTCCCTTTGCCCTTTTATTGAAACTAGTGATCTTGTCAATCATCAACACTTTATGTTCTTTCTTGATTTCTACCTTCATTAATTTCACCATCACGAAGATCTCAGGAATCATTTTCGTCATCCCTTGCATACTATAGTTCATCACGAAGTTCTACTAACTTGGTGATGGTGACTAGAGAACTCTGTCAATCACTATCTTATCTGGAACATTAACTCCCACTTGATTCAAGTGATTGTAGTACCCAGACAATCTGAGCACATGCGCACTAGTTGAGCAATTCTCCTCCATCTTTTAGCTATAGAACTTGTTGGAGACTTCATATATCTCAACTCGGGTATTTGCTTGAAATATTAACTTCAACTCCTGGAACATCTCATATGGTCCATGATGTTCAAAACGTCTTTGAAGTCCCGATTCTGAGCCGTTAAGCATGGTGCACTAAACTATCAAGTAGTCATCATATTGAGCTAGCCAAACATTCATAACGTCTGCATCTGCTCCTGCAATAGGTCTGTCACCTAGCGGTGCATCAAGGACATAATTCTTCTGTGCAGCAACGAGGATAATCCTCAGATCACGGATCCAATCCGCATCATTGCTACTATCATCTTTCAACATATTTTTTCTCTAGGAGCATATAAAAAATAAAAACATAGGGAAGCAACAACGCGAGCTATTGATCTACAACATTATTTGCAAAATTATATCAAGGACATATTACTTAAGAACTCCCACTTAGATAGACATCCCTCTAATCATCTAAGTGATCACATGATCCAAATCAACTAAACCATGTCCGATCATCACGTGAGATGGAGTAGTTTTCAATGGTGAACATCACTATGTTGATCATATCTACTATATGTGTAACGCCCCGGATTCGATGCGCCAGGTGTCTGCCAGTTATTCGTCGTCGTTGCCATGTCATTTGCTTGCGTGTTGCACTTTGCCATGTCATCATCTGCATTCCATATCATGTCATCATATGCATCTCATTTGGCATACGTGTTCGTCTCATGCATCCGAGCCTTTTCCCCGTTGTCCGCTTTGCAATCCGGCACTCCTATGTCACCCGGCGTCCCCTTCTTCTCTCCTTTTGTGAGTGGGTATTAAACTTTCTCGGAATGGCCCGAGGTTTGCCAAGCGACCTTGGTATAGCACCGGTAGACCGCCTGTCAAGTTTCGTGCCATTTGGAGCTCGTTTGGTACTCCAACGGTTAACCGGGTAACCGTAAAGCCCTCTTTTGTTTGCAGCCCAACACCCCTTCCAAAGTTGCCCAAAAACCCACCAAACTCCCCTCCATGCTCTCGGTCGTTCGATCACGATCGCTTGGCTGAAAACCGCTCCTCATTTGGACTCTCCTAGCTCCCTCTACCTATAAATATAGCCCCTCCCCCGAAATTCTCTGATGATCCCCCCGAAACCCTAGATTTTTCCCTTCACACGGACATGTCCGGACGGACGGACACATCCAGCCGCCGTCCCGGCGAATCCCGCGCCGCCGCCCTCGCCGTCGCGGCCGCCGCGCGGCCGGCCCCGCCGCTGGCTTCGCTGAGCCCAGCAGCTGCTCGCCATGCCGCCGCCCCCCTCTCCCACGCGCCGCCGCGCCTGCCGGCTCCGGCCGCCCGCCGCCGCCAGTGCGTCTCCGCGGCCGCCCGGCCGCGCCGTCGGTGCCGCCGCCGCCCGCCGCCCGGCACCTCCGCCCAGCGCGCGCGCCGGCGGGCACGCTTCGCCGCCGCGCGCCGGCCTCGCCCTCGCCCAGCGATCGGTCCCTCTCCGCCTCCCCGCCTCGGCGGCGGCACGCGCGCCGCCGGTCGATCCGCTCCGGCCGGCGCCGCCGCCGCCTCGCCACCGCGCCACGCCGCCCTTCGGCTGCTGGCGCGCGCCCCCGCCAGATCCGGCGTCCCTCGCCCATGGGCCGCCTCCTCGCGCCCTCTCCGGCATCTTCCTCCCCAGCTCCGGCGAGGTTGCTCCGGTCAACCTTGGGAACCGCGCCCGGATCTAGATCCAGCTCAAGGTTGACTTCAAAAACGCCAAAGTCCCCGTTTATTCTGCATAAACATGCCATATTCATCGCTTCACATCTCTACATCCGGAGCTCCGTTTTGCGCGTGTGATATGTCAAATTGTTCGCCTCGACGAGTAGATCATTTCATTACATTGCATCATATTAATTTGAGTTCATCTTGATGCCTGAAATGCTGTTGGAAGAGTGCATGTTGATGTTAATCTGCTGAAACTGTTATAACTTGCTCATTTATCATTTTTGCCATGATTGATGTGTGCATCCTATGAGGTTGATGTCTACATGTATGTTGATCTAGGCCATGCCATCTTTCCAGGGGTGCCAACCATGTATTTTTGTGAGTTGTGTGCTGAGTGTATCAAGCTTGCTAAGTTGGGCAGTTGTTGTTGCTGTTTTCCTGACAGATTCTGTTATATTTTGTTGCTATGTTAACATGCTTCTACAAGTCATTTGGTGCTTAATCTGGAGATGCTCTATAAACATGTTTTGATCTACATGTCTTTCTATATCCATTCATGCCCTTGGTTGCAATTATAGCCTGCTAGAACATGTTGTAATCTTGCTCTAAAGTTGCTTGAAAATGTTGCTGTCAGCCTGTTTACATTAAGTTCACTTGTTCCCATGTGTTTTGCTAGTGATCCATGCACCCTATGAACTTGCTCTTGCCATTTATAGCTTCACAAACATGCCTTATTACTGTTGGTTGCCTTGCCATGCCATGTATTGCTCTGTGGTGAGTGGTTCAAGCTCACCAACATGCCTACTTATTGTTGTTTCTGCCATGTTTGAATCTGTCATATAACTTGCCATGTTTACATGCGTGCCATCATATTTTCTATGCGTTTTTGGCTCATGGTCAGTAAGGGACTTTTGATCTATGCTTTTAGTAGATTCATGCCATGACTTTGTTTGCCATGATAAGTTCCTGTAACATGTTGTTTGATAGCTCTAAACATTGCAACCTGATGTTATTTCTGCTAAAGTCTGAAACTGTTATTATTTGCAATATCTCCATGTCTTTTTGAGCATGTTCTAGTTGTTTCTGGAGATAGCTCAGTGTTCATGTTTTGATATGCTTTACCAGTGCTTCATGCCCATGCCTTTTGTTATTATGTTGGGGTGCTGTAGCTTATTGTTTTGATGCTTGCAAGATGCCTAGTTCTTTGTTATGGATGATTGTTGTTATGACTTGTATAGTGTGCATGTGTTGCACCGCTGTTCGCTTTTGAATGTGCTCTATATGAAACTTGCTTGATTTTGCATGTAGTTTCATATTATCATGTTGCATCATTGTTTTGAGGTGTTTGCTTGATGTTTGGGTGCATTTTGCATCAATGCCATGCTTAACTTGTTTTGCTCATATCTTCTAGGCCGTAGCTCCGAATCTAATGAACTTTATATGTAACTTGACTAGAATTTCGTGTAGGTCATCTTGGTGCATCTTTAACTTGCTGTTTAACAACTTTAACATAAGGTTTATTCAGTTCTGGACCAATTTCGAAATATGCATATGAGGACTTACCGGAATTGTTATATGTTGTTCCCGGCCTCATTTAAACTTGCCTTGATGTGTTGTTCTTGTTTGCATCATCTCTTGCCATGATTAGCCTCATCTAGCTTTCTCATGCATCATGCTTGTTGTGCATCATGTCTTGTCTATGTGTGGTGTGTTTACTATGTTGTGTGCTTCTTCTCGATAGTTCCCGTTTCGTTGCGATCGTGAGGATGCGTTCGTCTACGTGTGGTTCGTCTTCGTGGCTTCATCTTCTTCATGGACTCGTTCTTCTTCCTTGCGGGATTTCAGGCAAGATGACCGCTACCCTGGATCTCACTACTATCATTGCTATGCTAGTTGCTTCGTTCTATCGCTATGCTGCGCTACCTATTACCTGTTTATCAAGCCATCCCATATTGCCATGAACCTCTAACCTTTGACACCTTTCCTATGCAAACCATTGCTTGGCTATGTTACCGCTTTGCTCAGCCTCTCTTATAGCGTTGCTAGTTGCAGGTGAAGTTGAAGATTTCTCCATGTTGGACAGGATTTTGGTTGGGATATCACAATATCTCTTATATTATTAATGCATCTATATATTTGGTAAAGGGTGGAAGGCTAGGCCTTATGCCTGGTGTTTTGTTCCACTCTTGCCGCCCTAGTTTCCGTCATACGGTGTTATGTTCCCGGATTTTATGCTCCTAACGCGGTCGGGTGATTTATGGGACCCCCGACAGTTCGCTTTGAATAAAACTTGTCCAAGAAGGCCCAACATTGGTTTTACCATTTGCCTCACCACCACCTATATTTCCCTTGGGAGTAATTAACCCAAGGGTCATCTTTATTCAGCCCCCCCGGGCCAATGCTTGTCTAAGTGTTGGTCCAAACTAGAGCCCTTTGCGCGCCCCGTGGAAACTTGAGGTCTGGTTTTAGTTGTACGGACTGCTCATTCGGTCGTGGCCTGAGACGAGATACGCGCGGCTACTATCAGGATGTCGGCACGCCGGGAGGTCTTGCTGGTCTTGTTTTACCATTGTCGAAATGTCTTGTAAACCGGGATTCCGAGACTGATCGGGTCTTCCTGGGAGAAGGTCTATTCCTTCGTTGATCGCGAGAGCTTGTCATGGGCTAAGTTGGGACACCCCTGCAGGGTTTAAACTTTCGAGAGCCGTGCCCGTGGTTATGTGGCAGATGGGAATTTGTTAATGTCCGGTTGTAGATAACTTGACACCAGATCCGAATTTAAAACGCATCAACCGCGTGTGTAGCCGTGATGGTCTCTTCTCGGCGGAGTCCGGGAAGTGAACACGGTTTCTGTGTTATGTTTGACATAAGTAGGTGTTCAGGATCACCTCTTGATCATTGCTAGTTCACGACCGTTCCTTTGCTTCTCTTCTCGCTCTCATTTGCGTATGTTAGCCACCATATCATGCTTAGTCGCTGCTGCAACCTCACCACTTTACCCCTTCCTTTCCCATTAAGCTTTGCTAGTCTTGATACCCATGGTAATGGGATTGCTGAGTCCTCGTGGCTCACAGATTACTACAACAACAGTTGCAGGTATAGGTTATGCGATGATCATGACGCGAGAGCGACGCTTGCTTGCTTTGAGTTCTTCTTCTGCTTCTTCGATCAGGGGATAGGTTCCAGGTCGGCAGCCTGGGCTAGCAGGGTGGATATTGTTTGAGTTTCTGTTTATGTATCATCCGTAGTCGGATGTTGATCTCTTGTATGATGATATTGTATTCATGTGGCATTGTTTGCCTCTTGTATGTATCCCCATCTATTATGTAATGTTGATGTAATGATATCCACCTTGCAAAAGCGTTTCAATATGCGGGTCTATCCTTGGTGGGACCTTCGCGTTCCTTTTGGATAGGGTCGCATATTGGGCATGACAATATGATTCACGCTCGACCTTTCGGTCTCCAGTGTTCCGAGGCCATATCTGTATATGATAAAGTTGGCCCAATTTATTAGTTTTCACTAACCCTAGATTCTTTCCCTTGATAAAAAAATTATGTCCTCTCGAGCTCCATCATGTACTATGTTACTTAAACCCAGCGCAAATTTGGTTCGGAACGAATAGAACAGGCTATGTCGAGCCAAGAGCATTTTCATTACTATGGAAAATGATGGATGTGATAAAGCACCAATATAATAAAAATAATAGAGACTTATAATTTTTAACTTGAAACAAGAACTACAAATTTAAAGCAATAATAAAGAGACGTCCGGGTTAATAAAACTGAGAAAATTAACTTGGAAAGAAAATTTTGGAAGCTCCGTTGCGGGATTCAGACCTAACCATTCAAGGAGAAGCAGTGGGAACAACAGAACCTATGATTCCATAGGATTTTATTCTAGGCTCGTCAAGTTTAACCTGAGTATTCCACGTGTGCAACTGTTTTGCACCCGTTGTATTTGAACGTAGAGTATATCACACCCGATCATCACGTGGTGTCTCAGCACGAAGAACTTTCGCACGGTGCATACTCATGGAGAACACTTATACCTTGAAATTTCATGAGAGATCATCTTATAATGCTACCGTCAATCAAAGCAAAATAAGATGCATAAAGGATAAACATCACATGCAATCAATATAAGTGATATGATATGGCCATCATCATCTTGTGCTTGTGATCTCCATCTCTGAAACACCGTCATGGTCACCATCGTCACCGGCGCGACACCTTGATCTCCATCGTAGCATCGTTGTCGTTTCGCCACCTATTGCTTCTACAACTATCGCTACCGCTTAGTGATAAAGTAAAGAAATTACAGGGTGATTGCATTGCATACAATAAAGCGACAACCATATGGCTCCTACCAGTTGCCGATAACTCGGTTACAAAACATTATCATCTCATACAATAAAATATAGCATCACGTCTTGACCATATCACATCACAACATGCCCTGCAAAAACAAGTTAGACATCCTCTACTTTGTTGTAGCAAGTTTTATGTGGCTGCTACGGGCTGAGCAAGAACCGTTCTTACCTACGCATCAAAACCACAATGATAGTTCGTCAAGTAAGTGTCGTTTTAACCTTCTCAAGGACCGAGCGTAGCCACACTCGGTTCAACTAAAGTTGGAGAAATTGACACCCGCCAGCCACCTACATGCAAAGCACGTCGGTAGAACCAGTCTTGCGTAAGCGTACGCGTAATGTCAGTCCGGGTCGCTTCATCCAACAATACCGCCGAACCAAAGTATGACATGTTGGTAAGCAGTATGACTTGTATCGCCCACAACTCACTTGTGTTCTACTCGTGCATATAACATCTACGCATATAACCTGGCTCGGATGCCACTGTTGGGGAACGTAGTAATTTCAAAAAAAATCCTACGCACACGCAAGATCATGGTGATGCATAGCAACGAGAGGGGAGAGTGTTGTCCACGTACCCTCGTAGACCGAAACTTGAAGCGTTAGCACAACGCGGTTGATGTAGTTGTACGTCTTCACGATCCGACCGATCAAGTATCGAACGCACGACACCTCCGAGTTTAGCACACGTTCAGCTCGATGACGTCCCTCGAACTCCGATCCAGCCGAGCTTTGAGGGAGAGTTCTGTCAGCACGACGGCGTGGTGACGATGATGATGTTCTACTGATGCAGGGCTTCGCCTAAGCACTGCTACGATATTATCGAGGTGGATTATGGTGGAGGGGGGCACCTCACACGGCTAAGAGATCCAAGGGATCAACATGTACCTTCGGAGACACGTGTAGAGCTCCGTTATAATCACCCAGTTACGTTGTGACATTTGGTAGCACACAAAGTTTTCCTCCGGTAAATGGGAGTTGCATAATCTCATAGTCATAGGAACATGTATAAGTCATGAAGAAAGCAATAGCAACATACTAAATGATGAAGTGCTAAGCTAACGGAATGGTCAAGTCGATCACATCATTCTCCTAATGATGTGATCCTGTTAATCAAATGACAACTCATGTCTATGGTTAGGAAACACAACCATCTTTGATCAATGAGCTAGTCAAGTAGAGGCATACTTGTGACACTATGTTTGTCTATGTATTCACACATGTATTATGTTTCCGGTTAATACAATTCTAGCATGAATAATAAACATTTATCATGATATAAGGAAATAAATAATAACTTTATTATTGCCTCTAGGGCATTTTTCCTTCAATTGACAACCCCTTTTTCACGTTGGGTGCAAGTATATGTTTGTTTATGTAGGTGCAATCATTGGGGACTTGTGCATTCCTCCTACTGGATTGATACCTTGGTTCTTAATTAAGGGAAATACTTATATCTACTTTGCTTCATCACCCTTACTTCTTCAAGGGAAAACCAATGCAAGCTTAAGAAGTAGCATGCAGAGTTTTCGGCACCGTTGTTGGGGAGGATCTACATCAAGCCTACCAAGTACCTATCATAAACTCTCATCTCTTGCACTTACATTATTTGGCATTTGCCTCTCGTTTTCCTCTCCTCCACTTCTAAAACGTTTTTATAAAAACACAAAAATATTTGCCTTTTATTTGCCTTCTTTTTGTTCGTCTTTTCGTTTGCTTTTTGTTTGCTTGTGTGCTATATTGCTTGCTTTGTCACGATGTCTCAAGAAAAAACTAAGTTGCGTGATTTTTCCAACACTAATAATAATGATTTTATTAGTACTTCAATTGCACCCACCACTAGTGCGGAATCTTATGAAATTAATGCCACTTTGTTGAATCTTGTTATGAAAGAACAATTTTCTGGTAGTCCTAATGAAGATGTTGCATCCCATCTTAATACTTTGATTGAATTGTGTAATATGCAAAAGAAAAAAGATGTGCATAATGATATCGTTAAGTTGAAGTTGTTTCCGTTCTCACTACGAAATCGAGCAGAAACTTGGTTTACATCCTTGCCTAAAAATAGTATTGATTCATGGAATAAGTGTAAGGATGCTTTTATCTCCAAGTATTTTCCTCCCGCTAAGATCATCTTGATCATGAACATGTTTCACAATCTTGGGAGAGGATGAAGTTAATGATAAGAAATTTCCCTACTCATGGTTTAAGTTTATGGATGATCATACAAAAAAATTATGCTGGATTGAATTTTGCATCTAGAAATCTTTTGGATTCCGCCGCCAGAGGTACTTTTTTGGAAATCAAATTAGGAGAAGCTACTAAACTCCTATATAATATTATGGAAAATTATTCTCAGTGGCATACCGAAAAATCTTCTACTAATAAAGTGCATGCTATTGAAGACATTAATACTTTTAGTGGAAAGATGGATGAACTCATGAAACTGATTGCTAGCAAGAGTGCTCCTATCAATCCTAATTATATGCCTTTGTCTACTTCGCTTGAGAATGATAATGAATCTATGGATGTGAATTTTGTTGGTAGGAACAATTTTGGTAATAACGCGTATAGAGGCAATTTTAATCCTAGGCCGTTCCCTAGCAATTCCTCTAATAATTATGGTAATTACTACAACAATTCTTATGGAAATTATAATAAGATACCCTCTGATCTTGAGAATAATGTTAAAGATTTCATTAATTCTCAAAAGATTTTTAATGCCATGGTAGAAGAAAAATTCCTTAAGATTGATGGTTTGGCTAGAGAAGTTGATAGAATTTCTCATGAGATTGATTCCTTTAAGATTATATATATGCCACCCAAGCTTGATACTAATGAGTCTTTAAAATCTATTCTAATTTCTGTTAATGAAGGTAGGGAGAGAATTTCTAGAATGCGAGCTAAGAGAAATTGGCTAGAAAAAGCATGTTCTTCTTGTTTTCGTGATAACCATGATGAAGATCTTAAAGTGATTGGTGTGACTCCAATAGAATCTTTGTTTGTTAATATAAAATTTGATGAAAAGGGACTGGAGAAGTGTCAACTTTATCTAGAAGGCGTCCCAATAATTTGGAGGGTGATGATCATAACAAAAAAATTGATAAAAGTGGGATTGGCGAGGTCAAAACTTTAAGTAGTGATGAGCCCACTCTTTCGGATTTCAAGGACTTTAACTATGACAATTGTTCTTTGATTGAGTGTATTTCCTTGTTGCAATCCATGCTTAATTACCTCATGCTTATAATCAAAATAAGGCTTTTACTAAACATATCAGTGATGCTATGATGAAACCTTTTGAAGAAAAACTTGAGTTAGAAGTTTCAGTCCCTAAGCTTTGTGATGAATGGGAACCTACTATTAAGATTAAGATTAAATATTATGAGTGCTATGCTTTATGTGATTGGGGTGCTAGCATGTCCACTATTCCAAAAACTTTATGTGATGTGTTAGGTTTCCATAAACTTGGTGATTGTTCTTTGATTTGCACTTAACGGGTTCTACTCTTAAAAAACCTATGGGAAGAATTAATTATGTTCTTATTGTTGCAAATAGGAATTGTGTGCCCGTAGAGTTTATTGTTCTTGATATAGATTGCAATCCTACATGCCCTATAATTCTTGGTAGACCTTTCCTTAGAACAGTTGGTGCAATAATTGATATAAAAGAAGGAAACATTAGATTTCAATTCCCATTAAGGAAGGGCCTGGAAAACATTCCAACAAATAAAATTATGTTGCCATATGAATCTATTATGAGGGCTAATTATGAGTTGAATACCAAAGATGGCAATACCTAGATGTATGCAATATGCCTAGCTAGGGGCATAAAACAATAGAGCTTGTTGGGAGGCAACCGAATGTTATTTTTTGTTTTACTTGTTTTGATTATGTTTTTCAATAAATATGCAATTATACTTCTGTTATGATTGTGTTTAAGAGTTTTAATTCGTGTTTGTGCCAAGTAGAGCCTTTGGGGTGATCTATAGTGATAGTTGATTTAATTCTATGTAAGACAGAAACGTTTGTGCCCAGTTCTGGAATTTTGTAAATTCAAAGAAACATGTTTTAATTATGAATTTTTTACACAAGATTGATATACAAATTTCATACGTTGTCCTAATGTTTCAGAATATTTAGAGTTATAGAAGTATGGGCAATCTTCTGGTCTTCACAGGCTGTTCTGTTTTTCACAGATCCTGTTTTCTATACATTGTTCTCTTGTTTTGATGAATCTATGGGTAGTATCGGGGGGTATGAACCATGGTGAAGTTAGAATACAGTATATATAATGCTAATATGAAATTGGAATGAGTTTACAACAGTACCTAAAGTGGTGATTTGCTTTTATTATACTATCGGAGCTCACGAGTTTTCTGTTGAGTTTTGTGTTGTGAAGTTTTCAAGTTTTGGGTGAAGTGTCGATGGACTAAGGAATAAGGAGTGGAAAGAGCCTAAGCATGGGGATGAACAAGGCACCCCAAGGCAATACTAAAGTAAGACCAAGCATCTAAGCTTGGGGATGGCCTGGATGGCATCCGCTCTTCTTTCTACAAACCATCGGTAAATTACTTGAGGCTATATTTTTATTCACTACAAGATATGTGTTTTGATTGGAGCGTCTTGTATTATATGAGTATTTGCTTTATTTGCTTTTTAGTTTTCCATAATCATCCTTGTTGTGCACACCTTTGGAGAGGGAACACATTAATCGTGAATTTATTAGAATACTCTATGTGCTTCGCTTATATCTTTTGAGCTAGGCAGTTGCTCTAGTGCTTCACTTATCTCTTTTAGAGCACGGCGGTGGTTATATTTTGAAGAAATTGATGAAATATCATGCTTTACTTATATTATTTTGAGAGTCTTATAAATAGTATGGCAATTTTCTTAGGTTATGAATTTAGTCCTATATGATGGGTATTCAAGAGGGATATAATAAACACTTTCATGAAGATTACTGAATATATGAGAAGTTTGTTTCCTTGCATTTGTTTTGAGATATAAAGATGGTGATATTAGAGTCATGCTAGTTAGTAGTTTTGGTTTAGTAAGAATACTTGTGTTAAGGTTTGTGACTCCCGAAGCATGCACGTGTGGTCGCTCATTGTGCGTTGAAATTGGAGCATGATTTATTATTGATTGTCTTCCTTATGAGTGGCCGTCGGGGATGAGCAATGGTCTTTTCCTACCAATCTATCCCCCTAGGAGCATTCGTAGTAGTACTTTTCTTCGAGGGCTAATAAACTTTTCCAATAAGCATGTGAGTTCTTTATGACTAATGTTGAGTCCATGGATTATACGCACTCTCACCCTTCCACCTTTGCTACCCACTCTAGTACCGCGCAACTTTTGCCGGTGCATTAAACCCTCCTTATACCTTTCCTCAAAACAGCCACCATACCTACCTATTATGGCATTTCCATAGCCATTCCGAGATATATTGCCACGGAACTTCCACCGTTCCGTTTTATCATGACACAAACCATCATTGTCATATTGCTTTTCATGATCATGTAGTTGGCATAGTATTTGTGACTTGGCCATCGATCATGTTTTTTATACATGTCATGCTAGATCATTGCACACCCTAGTACACTATTGAGGGCATTCATATAGAGTCATATCTTTTTTCAAGTATTGAATTTTAATCCTTCAGTTCTAAGTAAATAAAAGTGTGATGATCATCATTTTTGGAACATTGTCCCATGTGAGGGGAAAAGAGGCCAAATGAGCCCAACAAAAAAGATGCCAAAGTTCCCAACAAAATAAAAAATAAAAAATAAAATGAGAGAAAAAGAGAGAAGGAACAATGTTACTATCCTTTTCCACACTTGTGCTTTCAAATTAGCACCATGTTCTTCATGATAGAGAGTCTCCTATTTTGCCACTTTCATATATTACTAGCGGGAATTTTTCATTATAGAAATTGGCTTGTATATTCCAATTGCTTGGCTTCCTCATATGCTCGTGGTCTTCATGAGCAATGAAGTTGGATGTGCACCCACTTAGTTTTCTTCTGAGCTTTCATACACTTATAACTCTAGTGCATCCATTGCATGGCAATCCCTACTCACTCACATCGATATCAATTGATGGGCATCTCCATAGCCTATTAATTTGCCTAGTTGATGTGAGAATGTCTTTCTCCTTTTTTGTCTACTACCACCTTCTATTCCGCCCATAGTGCTATATCCATTGCTCACGCTCATGTATTATGTGAGAGTTGAAAAAGATGAAGCGCATTAAAAAGTATGAACCAATTGCTTGGCTTGTCATTGGGGTTGTGCATGATAAATACTTTGTGTTAAGAAGATGGAGCATGACAAGACTATATGAATTTGTAGGGTTAACTTTCTTTAGCCATGATATTTTGAAACGACATGATTGCTTTTTAGTATCGTTGAAGTATTATTGTTTTTATGTCAATATTAAACTTTTGTTTTGAATCTTATGGATCTGAATATTCATGCCACATAAAAGATAGATTACTTCATAAACATGTTAGGTAGCACTCCACATCAAAAATTCTGTTTTTATCATTTACCTACTCGAGGACATGCAGGAATTAAGCTTGGGGATGCTTGATACGTCTCCAATGTATCTATAATTTTTTATTGTTCCATGATATTATATTATCCATCTTGGATGTTTTATATGCATTATTATGCTATTTATTATCACTTTTTGGGACTAACCTTTTAACCTAGTGCCAAGTGTGAGTTGTTGTTTTTTCCTTGTTTTCGTCTTTTACAGAAAATCAATACCAAACAGAACGAAACCTTTTGAGGATTTTTCTTGGACCAGAAGACACGGAGGAACCTTCGGGAGAAGGTCAGAGGGGCCAGCAGTTGGCAACAAGCTTGGGAGGCGCGCCCTAGAGGGGCGCTCCAGGCTTGTGGGCCCCCTAATGCTCCCCTAACCGTAATCTTTGCTCTATAAATACCAAAGTATTCCCCGTATACCAAAGGGCACACCAAAAATACTTTTTCGCTGCCGCAAGCTTCTGTTGTCATGAGATCCCATCTTGGGGCCTTTTCTGGCACTCTGTCGGAGGGGGTTTGATCATGGAGGGCTTATACATCAACCTTGATGCCCTTTCAATGATGTGTGAGTAATTTACCATAGACCTATGGGTCCATACCTATTAGCTAGATGGCTTATTCTCTCTCTTTGATCTTCAATACAATGGTCTCCTCGATGTTCTAGGAGATCTATTCAATGTAATCTTCTTTTGCGGTGTGTTTGTTGAGATCCGATGAGTTGTGGATTTATGATCAGATTATCTATGGATATTATTTGAGTCTTCTCTGAACTCTTTATGCATGATTAAGATAGCTTTGTATTTCTCTCCGGCCTATTGTTTGGTTTGGCCAACAAAATTGATTTTTCTTGCAATGGGGTGAGGTGCTTTATAATGGGTTCAATCTTGCGGTGTCCTCACCTAGTGACAGAAAGGGTAGCGAGGCACATATTTCTATTGTTGTCATTAAGGATAAAATTGTGGGGTTTATTCATATTGATTGGATCTATCCCTCTACATCAAGTCATCTTACTTAAGGCGTTACTCCGTTCTTGTCAACTTAATACACTAGATGCATGCTGGATAGCGGTCGATGTGTAGAGTAATAGTAGTAGATGCAGGCAGGAGTCGGTTTACTTGTCACGGACGTGATGCCTATATTCATGATCATTTCCTTGGATATCATCATAACTTTGCGCTTTTCTATCAATTGCTCGACAGTAATCTGTTTGCCCACTGTATGCGTTCTTTCAATAAAGAAACCTCTAGTGAAAACTATGGCCCCCAGTTCTATATTTATCATATTATTTTCAGATCTATAAAATCAAAAACACAAAAAATTACCATGCTGCAATTTATTTACCTTTACTTTATTTTGCACTTTTACTTATCTGTTATACCTAACTCTATCAGATCTCATCCTTGCAAGTAACCATGAAGGGATTGAAAACCCCTTTTGTCGTTTGGTGCAAGTATTTATTTGTTTGTGTAGGTGAAATCATTGGGGGCTTGTGTGTTCCTCCTACTGGATTGATACCTTGGTTCTTAACTGAGGGAAATATGTATCTCTACTTTGCTGCATCACCTTTCCTCTTCAAGGGAAAAACCAACGCAAGCTCAAGAAGTAGCACAACCTCAAAGCCCACTATACGGTAAGAAGTGACCATGATACTCTCATGGTCTAAGGAGCAATTTCATAAGTTAACACTCCATGTTATTACAATTGAATGTAGACAATATTAACTCAATTCGTAACAAACAAGATTGCGTCGGTTCAATATGATCGTTCTTCTAACATCATAATCTCAATGTTGACGATATCCTCAGATCCGGGAAATGTGATCACCAACAACTCTTATGCTAGTCCCAGAGGCAAGAGTAGGAACCTTTTATTTCACATGTTATCATTCCATACGTGCATATGAGTTTTCCACTAAATCGCATATTCCAGGATCATAGCAGTTATAGCATACAATAAAAACTCTAGAGTGAATAATTTAGTTTACAGTCTCTAACACCTATGGCTATCCGGTGTTGCTCATGCTTTGCTCATGGTAGAGCCTTCGTCATTGGTTGTCACACATTCAAATCTATGGTAATCTTGAGAATCTTAAAATAGCCCTTCTCAACATATTGTCCAACAATGTGAAACTTGCGTTCAATGTGTCTGGTCGTCATGTGTGATCTTTGTTCCTTTGCTTGAGCAACGCACTACTATTATCACAATAGAGGGCCATTGGATTCATCACACTTGGGACAACACCAATTTCTTCAAGAAACTTGTTAATCCAGAACGCCTCCTTTGAAGCTTCCAAAACCACAATATACTATGCTTCTGTCATAGAATCTGCAATAGTGTTTTGTTTGAAACTCTTCCAAACAACCCAACCACCATTAAGTGTAAAAACATAACCTGATTGAGATTTATAGTCATCTATATCAGTCATGAAACTTGCATCGGTGTAACCATTTAGAACGAATTCTTCATCCCCTCCATAAACAAGGAGCATATCCTTTGTTCTTCTAAGTTACTTAAGAATATTCTTAATTGTTGTCCAATGAGCCAATCCTAGATCACTCTGGTATCTGCAACTAACACTTAGCACATAAAAAACATATGGTCTAGTACATATCATAGCATACATGATGGAGCCAATAGCAAAGCCATATGGTACTCCACTCATATGCACTCACTCATTAACTGTCTCCGGACATTGATTTATGCTAAGTGTTACGCCAGGTGACATTGGGAGAAAACCTTTCTTTACATTCTCTATTTTAAACCTTTTTAAAACCTCGTTAATGCACGTGTTTTGACTTAGTGTTATTAGACGTCTTGATTTATCTCTATAGATCTTTATGCACAATATATATGCAGCTTCACCTAAGTATTTCATTGAAAACACACTCTTTAAATAGTCTTTTATTGTGACAGGATACTTAGTATCATTCCCAATCAACAATATGCCATCCACATATAATATTAGAAATACTACATAGCTCCCACTAAACTTCTTGTACACAAGCTTCTTCATCATTTTCAATGAAGCCAAACTCTTTTACTACTTCATCAAAGCGTTGATGCCAGCTCCTTGATGCTTGCTTCAAACTATAGATTGATTTTTTAAGCTTGCACACCTTCCCGACATCCTTTGAATCGACAAAATCTTCTGGTTATATCATGTATACATCCTCTTTACAATTTCCATTTAGGAAAGCAGTTTTGACATCCATCTGCCATATCTCATAATTGAAATATGCAGCTATAGCCATCCCAATCCGCACGGACTTTAGCATTGTTACTGGAGAGAAAGTTTCATCTTAATAAACTCCCTCAACTTGCGAAAATCCTTTCGCAACTAGTCTTTCTTTGTAGATGATTTTATTACCATCTGCATTCGTTTTTATTTTGAAGATCCATTTACATTGTATGGATTTCACACCCTCTAGAGGATCAACCAAGTTCCAAACTTGATTTTCATACATGGAATCTGAGGGAGTCCTGGACTAGGGGG
Organism: Aegilops speltoides; assembly: GCA_021437245.1. Classification (NCBI taxonomy): domain Eukaryota; kingdom Viridiplantae; phylum Streptophyta; class Magnoliopsida; order Poales; family Poaceae; genus Aegilops; species Aegilops speltoides. Next base: position 392,215,858 of record CM038143.1, read on the forward strand.
TGTCCGGACAGCCGGATTATCATCGTCCGCCGGACTCCAAGACTACGAAGATACAAGATTGAAGACTCCGTCCCGTGTCCGGATGGGACTTTCCTTGGCGTGGAAGGCAAGATTGGCGATACGGATATGTAGATCTCCTACCATTGTAACCGACTCTGTGTAACCATAGCCTCCTCCGGTGTCTATATAAACCGGAGGGCTTTAGTCCGTAGGACACAACATACATTACAACAATCATACCATAGGCTAGCTTTAGGGTTTAGCCTCCTTGATCTCGTGGTAGATCCACTCTTGTACTACCCATATCATCAATATTAATCAAGCAGACGAGGGTTTTACCTCCATCGAGAGGGCCGAACTGGGTAAAACATCATGTCCCTCGCCTCCTGTTACCATCCGCCTAGACGCACAGTTCGGGACCCCCTACCCGAGATCCGCCGGTTTTGACACCGACATTGGTGCTTTCATTGAGAGTTGCTCTGTGTCGTCACCGATAGGCTCGATGGCATCTTCAACCAACAACGTTGCCCTGTGGTGAGACTTTTCTCCCGGACAGATCTTCAGATTCGGCGGCCAAGATCGCGGGCTAATTCGCTGGCCATCCGAGCAGATCGAAAGCTACGCCCCTGGCCGTCAGGTCAGATTCGGAAGTCTAAACTTCACGGCCGACGTCCGCGGAGACTTGATCTTCAAAGGGCTCGAGCCACAGCCTAGCGCGCCGCACTATTACGATGGGCATGATCTAGCTCTGCCGCCGAACAGTGACTTGGTGGCTGCACACGAATCCGCTTCGGCCTTTAGTCCGGAGCCGATTGCCCAGATCGAGGATCGGTGGATGGACACCACCTCGGGGGCTTCAACTTCCACGGCGATGGAGCCAAACGCTAATCTTGTCCCCCGCGAAACTCGTGATTCCGAGGTGCCGGACTCCTTGCCAGACTCCGAACCTCCCACGCCCCTATCAATCAATTCGGATTGGGCGCCGGTTATGGAATTCACCGCCATGACATCTTCCAACACTCGCTTTGGCGACATCCTAAATTCGCTAAAGCATCTCTCGTTATCGGAGAGTCCTGGCTGGACTATGGCCGGATGGTTGGGATCTGAACGATGAAGAAATTCAGAGCCCACCCACCACCCACTTTGTAGCCACCGCCGGCGATCTAACCGACATGCTAGACTACGACCAAGACATCGACGCGATGGATGACAATGCCGGAGATTTAACAGAACCAGCGCCACAGGCACCGAAGACCACCTCGTCATACGACATATACATGGTGGACACCCCAAAAGACGGGACAAGAAAAAAACAATGGAGGCAGATTCTTTAAAGAAACAACCCAAGCGCCCGGCGCGCGGGCGCCGCTCTAAATCCCGCCACAAAGAAGAATGGAGATTCCGCACAGAGATAATAATACCCCGTAAAGCGCTGAAGATAACCCCTCCAAAGAAGACTCAGCAGGAGGATGCGAAGCAAGCCCTCACGAGAGGCGGCGCATTTAAGAGGTTGAGGATTATAACTATATGCCTCCCTCCAAGACGGCAAGCCTCAACGATGATTAAATGCGTGCCCGAGGATCCCGTCGAACAAGAGCGTTTCAAGCGCAGGCTTATCGCCACGGCAAACAGCCTAAAGAAAAAGCAGCAGCAGCTTCAAGCTGATCAGGACCTGCTGGCCGATCGATGGACCGAGGTCCTCGCGTCAAGAGTATAAACTCAACGCCTCCAAAGCTACCTAAGACGCAAGCTGCTCCCCGATTAGAGGAGGAAGCATACATACCTCCATCACCAGCCGCGACGATACGGCCGACCGACCACCCGTGGTCGTGACAGAGAGCCATCCAGCCCCCAACCAAGACCGTACTCGGCATCGCTCCAAAAGTACGGCCAAGAGGGAACGCTACGGACTTGCGAGATATATTGAGGACAAAGCAAGGCAATCCAGATCAATCTACGGATCACGGGCGCCCCACGACCCATGACGAATACCGTCGCACGGATACAATAACCCGCCGGGCCGAACACAGCAGATAACGCCTCTCGAGCTGCGCCGTGATATTGCTCAATACTGAGGCGCCACACACCCGCTTATGCTTCACTAACGAAGTAATGGATCATCAAATCCTCAAGGGTTTAAACCCGTAAACATTGAATCCTACGATGGCACAACAGACCCGCGATTTGGATCAAGATTATCTTCTCCACATCCATATGGCCCGGCGATGATCTCCATGCCATCAAGTATCTCCCTCAAGCTTAAAGGACCAGCTCGGCATTGGCTAAACAGCTTGCCCGCAGAGTCAATTGGGTGTTGGGAAGACCGAAGCCGCATTCCTCGACAACTTCCAGGCACGATAAAGCGACCACCGACGCCGATGACCTAAGCCACATCATTCAGCAGCTGCAGACGAATCGCCGACAATTCGACACGGTTCTTGACAAAGAAAACCAAATCGCCGACCGTCCGGATGCAGAGGCCCTTGCAGCCTTCAAACATAACATCCGCGACGAATGGCTAGCCCGCACTGGGACAGAAAAGCCGAAATCCATGGCAGCCCTCACATCATTAATGACCCGCTTCTGCGCGGGAGAGGATAGCTGGCTAGCTCGCAGCAACAATCTCCGTAAAAATTCTGGCAGTCCGGATACTAAGGACAACAACGGCAGGTCACGTCGAAACAAAAACAAACGCCGCATTAACGGCGATGACAAGGAGGATACGGCAGTCAACGGTGGATTCCGAGGCTCCAAACCCGGTCAACGGAAGAAGCCATTCAAGAGAACCACTCCGGGTCCGTCCAATTTGGACCGAATACTCGACCGCTTATGCCAGATACACGGCACCCCTGAAAAGCCAGCTAATCACACCAATAGAGATTGCTGGGTGTTCAAACAGGCAGGTAAGTTAATTGCCGAAAACAATGACAAGGGGCTAAACAGCGACGACAAGGAGGAGACCCGACCGCCGAACAATAGAGGACAGAAGGGTTTCCCCCCACAAGTGCGGACGGTGAACATGATTTATGCAACCCATATACCCAAGAGGGAGAGGAAGCGCGCACTAAGGGACGTCTATGCGATGGAGCCAGTCGCCCCGAAGTTCAATCCATGGTCCTCTTGTCCGATCACTTTCGATCGAAGAAACCATCCGACTAGCATACGCCATGGAGGATTCGCCGCATTGGTTCTAGACCCAATCGTCGATGGATTTCACCTCACGAGAGTCCTGATGGACGGCGGTAGTAGCCTGAACCTGCTTTATCAGGATACAGTGCGCAAGATGGGCATAGACCCCTCAAGGATTAAACCTACAAAGACAACCTTTAAAGGTGTCATACCAGGTGTGGAAGCCAATTGTACGGGCTCACCACATTGGAAGTGGTCTTCGATCCCGGGTAATTTCGAGCGAAGAGTTAATCTTGACATAGTCCCATTTTGCAGCGGCTATCACGCTCGCTTGGACGAACGCGTTTGCAAAGTTCAACGCGGTGCCGCATTATGCATACCTAAAGCTCAAGATGCCAGCCCTCGCGGAGTCATCACGGTCAACGGAATACGGAACGCCCTCCGAACGGAGGAACATACAATGCTCTCGCGCGAAGTATAGAGCAGCCTTTTAAGGCATTTTCGAGTCCGCCGTTAAACGGCCGGATACAGAAAACGCCCAAGCAATACCAACCAAGACCACTGGCGCAATCAGAGCACGCCAGAGTAATGCGGCACCAACCCCGCCTCGCATGATTGCAATAAAACCTCCACAGACATCATTACGCCTTGGAGATACCATGGGCGCAGGGAAGGGGCACGATCACAATGGACCCAGTGCGGCTCGACCACACAAGGGCTGCAAGTGTGCCCCCTCTTTTTATTCTTATTTTCCTTCTTTGTGTACATAGGACTCCGTTAACAGAGGCCTGTCGTCGTGGTGAACCCGCCAACTCATGATGCAACAGTCGAAGGAAGAAAGAAGGCTGCATTTAACACTCTGTGGTCTCAATTACGAGCATTAAATTCAATTATATACACCAAGTCCGCAGCTCACCCCTGGAGGGGGACATGTTTAATTAGTCCAAATCCCTTGCTTACCGCACTATCTGTATCAGTCCGCACTCATAGCAGACCTTCTTTAATAAATAATGCAGCACTTTTCGACTATATATATATATATATATATATCCATTACATGACATCTTGCATCCGTACATTTTGGTACGGCCTAATACACCAGGGGCTTATGTTCCCCACATTATGGTGTGATAAGTCCGAACACTTTCATAAGTGCGGCGCCCCGAACTTATAGCATTATATGAATCGGCTCAATCATGTCTTGGGTCAATAGTTGGGTTTGCGGCCCCACGTTTTGGTGCCTTATGTTCCGCTCGTCGGCTAAGGTGGCACTGGGAGAACCACTGCGATTGCGCCCCGGTTGAGCCGGGCGAGCGCCTCAGTGGAGAAAGCTAAAACTGACCGACATGATAAGGCGAGAGACTGGTCGCTGTTCGAGAGGTCTTTTCGGGTCCTTAAAGACTCACGCCGCTTCGAGCGAAGTTCTGGACAATGTCCGACGAAGGCGTGGATAGCGCCCCGGATTCGTTCTTCCGAATACCAGGGGCTTCGCCGAAATTTAAAATTATAGAATTCTATGGCTAAGTGAGAGTGTTCAAGCATTATAAGTCCGGTTGCCTGGTTCATTGTGTTGAGCGCCTCCCTAGATGGACCCAAAAATGGGAACAAGAGTGCTCAAGTTTATCCCGAACACCCCAGCACTTGTGGCTCGGGGGCAGAAGCCAACGACTTGCCATCTCTCAGATTTTATAAACGGCCGCATAGAAGGTAATATTTTAAATTAAACAAGCGTTGCTTAATGTGCACATGAGCAAAGTTTCAGCGCATAGGATAATACATAGCGAGTTTACTCAAAGATTACATTTCTGGGGCACTCATCCGCAATATCGCGGGCTCCCTTTAGGACAGTTTTATAATACATTTCGGGCGTGCGATACTCCTTGCCCGGTGGCGGTGGGTCCGTGAGAAGCTTCTCCGCATCCAACCTGCCCTAATGCACCTTTGTGCGAGCAAGGGCCCGACGAGCACCTTCAATACAAAGTGAGCGCTCGATGACCTCCACCTGTGGGCACGATCCGCCACCACAAGACGAGGCCAAAGTAGCTCCGGGCATGGCTGTCCAGCCATACCGGACTATGAGGCCCTTCATGGCCTCCTCGGCTACCTTAGGAGTTCGACCACTGCTTCACCTGGTCGCTGGGAGCACGGATGTCCGCCTCAACAGATCGAGACCGTAAGACCTTCTCCGTCGAGCTCCCTCCTCGCCACGATAGAATGCGGCGGCATCGGACGACTACGCGGCAGATCCGCAAACGCCTCGAGAGCTCGAATGCGGTAAGTGTCGTAGTTTACATTAACATGCTTGCTTTGCATGAAAAATGCCTTACCCGCCGCTATCTTCTTTACATCTTCAACCTCTGAAGGGCCTTACGGGCCTCGGCCTTGGCAGACTTGGCACTTTCGAGAGCCGAGGCAAGCTCGACTCTCGAGTCTTGGAGTTACGCCCAAACTCTCATGCTTCTCCATGAGGGCATGGAGCTCTTGCCGCACTTCCGCCACCCGTGCCTCCTGCTTTTCTCGCTCTGCTCATGTCAAGATCTGCTCGTCGCGGACACAGCCTCCTTCGTGGCTGCCACCTCGCTCGTGGCCCCGCAATACCCATATTATCCTTGTTAATTTTATTGCAACCAAAATCCTTTTCTCAGAAGGTAATTATTCAAAGTGGTGTTACTCATCTTCTTTGTCCTCGAGCTGCTTCTTCGCATGGCCGAGCTCTTGCTCGGACCGCCGAAATCTGCTTTAACACATCGACCTCCAGATCGGGCGGTAGAGGTCAAGCGCAGCCTCGCAAACCCATATTGACATATTTTAAGAAACCTCACAGATATCTTGTTAGATCCTCGGTCCGCTTTTCTTTCCAACACCGAACCGAGCATCGCGCTATTGTCTATGCGGTATTACATTACATAATTTTAACTTCTTACCTCAAAGCTCGCTAGAAGGTCTGCTGCGAGCTTCGGTCAGCCCGCTCTTGGCAAGTGAACCTTCAATCATCGCACTCATGATAGTGCGGTGTTCTTCCTCGATGGAAGCGCCTTTAAGCGCCTCCAAAAAGTTATCCGGTGCCTCCGGATGGACGGAGGTCGCCGGTGTCACGGTCTTGCCCTTCTTTCGAAGGGGCCGCCCGCCGGACTCTGGAACCACTGCGGGTTCCAATGTAGAGTCCGGCACAAAGTCCGGGAGGCAGCCTGACGGCGCCTCCGGAGCCTCCTCCTGATGGGTCCCTCTCTGGGATCCCACCTCGACGTCCTCGTCGCCGCGGGGGGTAGAGGCAGTCGGAAGTGAATCCACATCCGACGGGGCCAACGACCCGCTCGATGAAGCGGGGAGATCATCATCGGCTGGACTACGGATAGAATGCGGCATTAGAAGGACACTTTGCGACACGAAAGAAATTGCATATCAAGGATCTGGATACTTACGATCTTGCCGGACGCCTGGCCCTTAAAGGCCACTCCTCCTCGCCAACAGTGGTGTTGGCGAAACTGTCGGGGGGGAGGGGATAGTCCTCCCCCTCTTAGACCCTTCGGCCTCCCCTATTGGGGAAGCCTTCCTCTTCTTCTCTCCCTCCTCCGGGAGAGAGTCCTCTTCCTCCTCCTCGTCTTCGAGGGAGGAGTCCGCCTCGTCATCAGACGCCTGATTGCGGGAACTCTTTCGAGTCCCCACGGCCACCTTCTTGGCCTTCTTCTCCGGCACCATGTGCGGTGCCGGAACCAGCAGCCCTGCTAAACGGGCGTTCACTGGGTCTTCTGGCATGGGAGCCGGGCTGATGAGCTGCTTGGCCTTCTCCATCCATTCCTGTCAAAGGAAAAGGGAGATTGAAACCCTCTTAGAATCAGTTTAATTACCACAAGTGTCCCGTAAAGGGGTCGAATCACTTACCTCGTCAGCCGGATGCTGCGAGCAAAATCCGCGATCTTCCGTCGCGGATGCGGGGGCTTCGGCGCCCTTAAACAGCACCCTCCAGGCGCCTTCGTATGTCGTATCGAAGAGCCCGCTTAGCGCCTGGTGCTATTCCGGATTGAACTCCCACAAATTGAATGCCCGTTCTTGGCATGGGAGAATCCGGCGGATGAGCATGACTTGGAACACGTCGACGAGCCTGAGCTTATTGCTCACCAGCTTCTGGATGCAGGCTCGGAGTCTCGTCAGCTCCTTCGGATTGCCCCAGAGCAAGCCCTTCTCTTTCCAGGAGGTGAGCTGCGTGGGGATGCCAGATCTAAACTCGGGGGCCGCCGCCCATGTGGGCTTGCGCGGCTCGGTGATGTAGAACCACCCCGATTGCCACCCCTTGACGGAGTCCACGAAGGCCCCTTCGAGCCAAAGGACGTTGGGCAACTTACCCAACATGGCGCCTCCGCATTCCGCTTGCGTGCCCTTCACAACCTTCGGCTTGACGTTGAAGGTTGTAGGATCGGAAGTATGTCTAGAGGGGGGGTGATTAGACTACTTGACAACTTAAAAGTTTAGCCTTTTGATTAGGGCAAGTTTTTAGCAAGTTCACAAAGATGACCAAGTCAAGTATCACCCTACACATGCAATTCTAGAGTAGTGGCAGCGGAAAGTAAATTGCACATGTAGTAAATAAGAGGTGGAGAAGAGCAAACGCAATTTGGAGACACGGAGATTTTTCTCGTGGTTCCGATAGGTGGTGCTATCGTCAATCCACGTTGATGGAGACTTCAACCCACGGAGGGTAACGGCCTGCGAGAGTCCACGGAGGGCTCCACCCACGAAGGGTCCACGAAGAAGCAACCTTGTCTATGCCATCATGGCTCACGCCCACGGAGGACTAGCCTTACTCGGGTAGATCTTCACGAAGTAGGCGATCTCCTTGCCCTTACAAACTTCTTGGTTCAACTCCACATCATGACGGAGGCTCCCAAGCGACACCTAACCAATCTAGGAGGCACCACCTCCAAAAGGTAATAGACGGTGTTGGTGATGATGAACTCCTTGCTCTTGTGCTTCAAATGATAATCTCCCCAACACTCAACTCTCCTCACCGATTTGGCTGTGGTGGAAGAAAGGATTGAGTGGAAAGCAACTTGGGAAGTCTAGAAATCAAGTTTCATATGGTGGGAGTGGAGCAACTTGATCTCAACACAAGGGTAGGTAGTTTTCTTCTCGTAAATGTAAGGTAGGAGTGGTAGTTCTTTCGATGGCTCTCTCCACGAATGAAGAGGAGGTGGAGGGTATTTATAGCCTCCACACAAAATCCAACCGCTACACACATTTGACCAATGTCGGTCGACCGAAGTTGACAACTCGGTGGGACCGAAAGTTTAAATCTTGTGAATGTTGGGATTTTCGGTGGGACCGAAAATACAATCTCGGTTAGTCCGATTCTTCCAAAGTCTAGGGTTTGCCATTCTCGGTGGGACCGACTTTCTCATCTCGGTGACACCGATTTGAGTACGTATTCTGAAGCTTGGCAACACTAGTTTCGTATGACCGAGTTTGGAATCGGAAAATCCAAATTTTAGGGTTTGGGTATATGGCTGAGGTGGTTCATCTCGGTGTGACTGAGTTTATGGAATCGGTGGTACCGAGATTACTTATGGGTTTATGTTGGAATGAAAGATTGCGATAGTTTGAGAGATAAATCACTAAGCACTTTGAGCAACCAGATCATCATCATAACCTCATCCCCTTTAATAGTATTGGCTTTCCTATGGACTCAATGTGATCTTGGATCACTAAACCAAAAATGGAGTCTTGAGCTTTTGCCAATGCTTTCCTTAGCATTTTGAGGGTCCACATCATCGGTCATTGCCATACCCATATCAATCGAACTTTCTGAAATATTCTCAAGAAATGATTAGTTCAATGATATATATGTTGTTATTAATTACCAATACCACCCGGGGATTAGTTGCACTTTCGATCTCCCCTTTTTTGGTAATTGATGACAACATATAGATCAAAGCTTCGACAAATGATATAATCAATGAATAACATCGTCGCTTTGAGAAGTATGTGATAAGCAAGAGCTCCCCCTAAATTTGTGCATTATTTAAGATTTGCGTTTGAATGCAAATGCACAATCGATTAGGATCATGGGTCACTCTTCCATGTCACATACATCTTGGTGGAGCGCACAAAATGATAAGAATGAATAGCATGCACCCAATCACCAAGACATGAGTAAATGATCGTACAAGATATGAATGGAATATGATAAGCATTAAGCACACATTAAGCATAGTATGATCAAGCACTCATCAAGATAGAGCAAACGAGTATCAAACACACGAAATGTCTCAAGAACTCAAAAGTATCTCAAGGAAAACCGCAAACGAAAGAGCAAAATGAGCACTCTCTCTCGAAGTCCTATGATCTATACAATTTTCCCCTTTGGCAACAAGTTACCAAAAGTTTGAAAGGTATAGAGCTAAACGTCACTAGGGACTCTGCTGGCGGCTCTGCTCTGCGTCGATGGAGTGGAGATAGCTGCATCTGCAAAAGCTTCGCTGAAGTCTGTGGAGCTGGAGGAGTGGATCTTGGAGCTGGAGCAGAACCGATGGAGCTATAGGAGGTCTTGATGTGGTAGCCACAGGGTCATGCCATCGAATAGCAATGATCTGGGCTTTGTGGGCACTGCAGCAGGCTGCTCATAGTCATCTGGACTAGATCATCTTCCATCTCCTTCATGAGCTCTGCCTTCTCCTTCTTCGCTTCCTCAATGTCCGCCTCAAGCTTGTTGACGGTGACTGCACTTCATCGACTTGACATCCGAGCATGGAACTTATCTTCAACTATCCTCTCAAGGCTCTCCGAGGCGCACTATGCTGGCCAGCGTAGTTCAATTCTCTCGAGTGGCTTCAAGAAGTTGTTCTCCAACGCTCTTGGGCTTTCTGCTGCTTCCTTCTCGACTTTAGCTTGTTTGGCAGCTTCAGACTTAGCGTGCCCTTCGACAGATGTGGGAGCATCCTCACCATCACAACTTCATTATCTTCATGTTCAGGCTGCAGTGGCAAGTGGGGTCTATCCAATGTAGGTGTCCGTGCGAACTTGGCATTGATGAGCATCTGAATGTGCGGAGCAAACCCACGCGACCTCTTCAGTCTGCGTCTGTCCTCTTGATAGTCTCTACTATCGTGTCCATCACCTTAAAAGGTGCCTTCGATCTAGAATGTGCAGCATGTTGATAGAATAGCCTCTTATCATGCGGTGGTCTCTCGACTTGGGCATCAAAGTATGCCTCGTAATGGTGTTAGTGGTTGGGAGACCTGCTCAAGATGATAAACTGATCCAAGCTTCCATATCTCAACATCCTTGTCTGGTACCTCATTGTACATGTTCTTCATAGACTCGTGATTCTTCTTTGGAATGCCATAGACATCTACATCATCAACCCTTGATACTGGTGCATTCAGCAACGCTCTCCATTCCTCAACAGTTGAAGAGAATCTCGCCTTCATCATCCATACAATTCGCCATCTGGATAGAAATTGTGGCATAGAACCGCATGATCATCTCATCATTCCAAGCGGTCAATTTCGACCAACAAACTCAGCAACTCCACATGCGGTGAAGCTCTCATGCACATGTGGGAAGTAGTCTTTGTGCTCTTCACTGCCGATGTATTCCCGTCTACATATCCGTGTCAAGAATAATTGGTTTCTTGTCCATGAGCACTGCCTCATAGAAATCTTGTTGCTCTCTCGTGTGGAATCTAGAGTCAACAATTGTCCTTCTCCTGGTGGCATATGGATCAACTTGCCTCCATAGCTCGAGACCTTTGTCCTTCCTTTCCTTCATATTCTCTCGCCGAGGATGAGCATCACTATGAACTGGCAGTTTCATCGAGCTTGACAAAACATGAGCCTCATCATCGATTCTGCAGTGGCACATTGTCCTTCTTCTTCTCTCAAGCGGGTATATTTCTCACAGTTTTTTTTGGCTTGGCAGCAGGTTTGGCTTGGGCTGCCTTTGCTGGAGCTGATGGCTTAGATTTTGTGGGTGCTCCTGCCCTGATGGCATCTCCCATCAACTTTTGCTTTTGAGGAGGCTGGGGTGCTTCCTCATCAGAGTCATCATCAGCTTCTTCATGAACTAGCCTCTTCCTCTTGGAAGTTTTCTTGATCTTGCTGGAGGTTTCTTCTTCCATGCTCAGCTTCTTTGCAACTGTGGATTTCTTCTCTTTGCTGGTGCCTTTCTTTGTTTGTTGCCCTTGATAACCCTTGGCAACCAGTTTCCTCTTTGGCTTAGAAGTAATCTCCTCATCTGCAACAAAGTCAGAGTCTTCCTCATCAGAATTCCTCTTCTTCCTGGCCCTGGTGGCAGCTGGAGGCAATCCACTTGGGGTGCTCCTCTCTCCATCATCTGAAAAACTGCTTGCTTCAGACTTGTAATCGCCTCGAATCTCAACGGTGATTCAGACTGTTCGCTGTCACTTGCATCGGATATGACCGACAACCCGTGAAAAGAATAGGTATAGGCAGAATAGAAGAGTTATCACAAACTGCAGAGGATTTTGCAAAAAGAATGAGTTCAAACTTTAGTTTTGGGTTTTCACAGAATGCATGTCGGTCTGGCCGAGTCTAAAAATTCGGTGAATCCGAAGTGTCTAAACCTAACCGTACACACCACTTTCGGTTGGACCGAATGGGTTTCGGTCTAGCCGAGAGCACTAGGGTTTCACTAAATCCTCACTTCGGTCTTACCGATTTGCACAACTCGGTTTAACCGAAAAGTGCAGTGCAATGGCCAGAGGCCAAATCGGTCAGTCCGAGAATGTAGAATCGGTCACACCGAGATGTGTTCGGCGGAAACCTAACCCTAAAATTTTCACTCGAATTTTGTTCTAAGATCTAATCTGCAGGATAGGAAGATTTCAAACTTGGCAAGAAGCTAGGCAAAACCTATCGTGCATTGAATCAGAGGTTGCAGCACGAGAGGGATGAAACTCACCCAATCTGGTGGAGCTTCACTACGGCGGCAACGGTGCGATGAGATTGACCGTTGACGGCGATGGAGACTCGCGGCGAGGGCGCACAGGCGACGGCGGAGACGATCCGGAGACCACGGCGACGGCAATAAGGGTTTGGGGCGAGGCGTTTGAAGGAATAATCAACGCGCTGCCCTCGGGTATATATACCTTCTTTGTCGGTGGGACCGAAGTTTGAAAACTCGGTGGGACCGAGATGGTTAATGCGTGCGATTACTCACTTCGTCACGCCGAATTTGTAACTCGGTTTCACCGAGGTGAAAACCTAGATCAATCCAAGTGATTTCGGTCCGTCCGATTTGAGTATATTGGTTTGACCGAAAGTACTTAGAAGGTTTTGGAAGTTAGGCTTTTGACGGATCGGTGGCTCCGAGTGCTCCTCACTCGGTCTGTCCGAAAAAGTCTTGTTCAAAGTTTGTGATATAAGCATGAATAGAGTTTGAGACAAGAAAGCACAGATAGCTACGGGAGGAACTTAGGCATTCTTGTCCATCCATTTGGTCAAAAAGGAAAAATCCAAAAGACCAAAGCAACAAATGGATGTCCTCGAATGGATAAAATCATGCATCCAACATGCTCACACAATAAGATAGCAAATGAAATATGTGTCAAACATGCACAAACAAAACACTTAGCAACTAGCACACAATTTGGCGATGACTAGGTCATCTATATATGAGTATATTGACTTAGGAGTCAAATGAGAACATTTGATCATAGGTCATACTCATCGTTTAAGCACAAGTGGGGTTACCACTTTTACATAAAGCATTAATGTGTTCACATCATTTGAAAATGCTTTAGCTCATTTCTTTAGAGCAAAGCTCCCCCTTGATGTGAGAACCCCTTTTAAAGGGTCAAACTAACCTTGGGTTGTCGTTGAAGACTTCATGTAGATGTTGAAGATGTGGATGCTCAATGTTGATGAAGATCATCAAGAGTTGGGAGCAATCCTTTGGAATCGGGCACTTTCAATACCTACATGGGTTAGTCCCACAAGGAACAAACAAGGATATCCATGGACATAGATTGAAGTACACAATAGATGATGTCCACGAAAGCAATGATTACCTTGTCCCTTGACTTACCAACATGAGGGTTTGTGACTCCATGAACTAGTGCAAGATGTGGAAGTTGATTGCACAAGTTCTTGCCAAAATGAATGTGAGTGAAGTATATTGGCGGAGTCACCTCAAGAACTCTCTAGTTCTTCTTCTTGGGATCCACATCATCTTGATGGGAATCCTTGGGGTAGTAGTTGAGCTTGTCAAGTAGAACTTGAAGTTGCCTTGGGAACCCACTTGACCATGGCCTTGGGTGCTTCAATGAATGCATCAATCTCCTCTTGAAGCTTGTCCTTGCCTTTTAGCTTGTGGTCTTGTGGTGGAAGATCATCTTGAGCTTGTTCCTCATTGGAAGAAGTAGGATCATACTTCTCCTTTTGAGAAACAAACTTTGGAGTGGGATATTGACCTTCTTCCCATTCAACACCCTCGGCGTTGAACTTTCGCTCAAAACCAATTCCTTGATTCTTCCGGTGCCTTCCTTGCTTGCGAACAATTTCCTCAAAGTTCTTGCTTCCGGCAAGGCTCTTGTTGTAACGCCCTCGATGCGGCTATATCTCCCACGTGTCGAAGCACGACTTAGAGGCATAACCGCATTGAAAGCAATGTCGCAAGTGAGGTAATCTTCACACAACCCAAGTAATACATAAGGGGAAAAGATACATAGTTGGCTTACAATCGCCACTTCACACAATTACATGAATAAAGCATTACATCATTCAGATACAAACAAGGTCCGACTACGGAACCAAAATAAAAGAAGAACCCCAAATGCGACAAAGGACCTCGATCGACCCCAACTGGGCTCCACTATCGATCAATCAAACGAAACAACACAAAGGGCAAGATCTTCATCGAGCTCCTCCTTGAGCTTGGTTGAGTCACCGCTTTCGGTAACATAGGCACCGCAAAACTGGTTTTGAAGTATCCGTGAGTCACGAGGACTCAGCAATCTCACACCCGCGAGATCAAGACTATTTAAGCTTATGGGTAAGGTAAAGGCATGAGGTGGAGCTGCAGCAAGTTTACTAGCATATACGGAGGCTAACATACGCAAATGAGAGCGAGAAGAGAAGGCAAAGCACGGTCGTCAAAAGTATGATCAAGAAGTGATCCTATAACAACTGCGTCAAGCATAACTCCAACATCAGTGTTCACTTCCTGACCACGAAAGAGACCATCACGGTAACACACGCGTTGATGTATTTTAATTAAGGTCAACTTCAGGTTTTCTACAACCGACATTAACAAATTCCCATCTGCCACATAACATGGCACGGCTCTCGAAAGTTTAAACCCCGCAGGGTGTCCCAACTTAGCCCATGACAAGCTCTCGCGATCATCGAAGGAATAGACCTTCACCGAGACACTCCGATCAGGCTCGGAATCCCAGACATCAAGACATTTCACAATGGTAAAACAAGACCAGAAGCCTCCCGCTGCGCCGACATCCCGATAGTAGCCGCAGATCTCGCCTCGAGCCACGACCGGATGAGCACTACGCATAACTAGAACCAGCCCTCAAGTTTCCCGAGGTGGCGCCGCAAGTGGCTCTAGTTTGGACCAACGCTTAGACAAGCATCGCCCGGGGCTGTAAAAGATGACCTCGAGAGAGCGACTCCCAAGGGAAAAAGTAGGTGGTGGTGAGGCAAATGGTAAAGGCAATGTTGGGCCTTGCTGGACAAGTTTTATTCAAAGCGAACCGTCGGGGGTCCCATAAATCACCCGACCGCGTAAGGGACGCAAAATCCGGGAACATAACACCGGTATGACGGAAACTAGGGCGGCAAGAGTGGAACAAAACACTGCATAAGGCCGAGCCTTCCACCCTTTACCAAGTATATAGATGCATTAATAATATAAGAGATATTGTGATATCCCAACATAAACCCTGCCCACCATGGAGAAATCTTCAACTTCACCGCAACTAGCAACGCTATAAGAGGGCCGAGCAAAGCGGTAACATAGCCAAACAACGGTTTGCATAGGAAAAGGTGTCAAAGGTTAGGGGTTTGACATGGCAATTTGGGAGGCTGACAAGCAAAAGGTAGGCATCGTAGCATTGGCATAGCAAAAGAGCGAGCAAACTAGCATAGCAAAGATAGTAGTGATATCGAGGGTATGGTCATCTTGCTCGCAAGGTTCTCGAGTTGTCGAAGACTTGATCCTCGAGGCGTTCTCAACAGGTTCCTCGCTCACGCACTCGCCTCCGGCTCTACCCAAAGCAAGGACACAAGCAACGGAACCACAATCAAACAAGGAACAATGCACAAGCAATATGATGCAATACATGACATGCTATGCGAGATGTGATATGCAATGCATATGTATGCTCCGGAAGGAAAATGATGAACTGGCATCAACTTGGCAAACCAAGTATGCCGCTGAAAGATGGAGTGATTTCGTTGAAATCGATATAAAGATCACCGAATCGGATGCACGGTTTGCAAATGACAAGCAAAACAAGGATGATGCAAATCTGCGTTTAACAGCCCGATGCTACTTAGCACGCAACACGAAACTATGCTACAGCACCCCAACATAAAAACAAAGCATATGACAACGAACTACAGGAGATGCTTAACAAAAGAGGAACACTG
Source organism: Aegilops speltoides (assembly GCA_021437245.1). Lineage (NCBI taxonomy): Eukaryota > Viridiplantae > Streptophyta > Magnoliopsida > Poales > Poaceae > Aegilops > Aegilops speltoides. The sequence continues at coordinate 392,231,604 of CM038143.1, forward strand.
AGCTACGGCTAAATCACATCATAACATGTTCAAACAAGCATGGAGAAAGTGCTCAAAATATCAGGTTCACAGACTTAGTGAAAATACTAACATACCAGGAATTAACATCAGGAAGGCATGTTTAGAGCAAGCAAACAACATGCTACAGGAACTTATAATAGCAAAGCAAGGCATGACATGATTCTACTCAAAGCCTATTTCAATAGTCCCTTACTGACCATAAGCCAAAAAGGACCTTAAGAAATGATGGCACCCATGTAAATATTGCAAGTTTTATTACAGATTTCAGACTTAGTGAAAATATCAGGACATGGCAAAAACAGATTCAACATGGCATGTTCGTGAGCTCGATGCACTCACTACAGAGCAATACATGGCATGGCAAGGCAACCAACAGCAAGAAGGCATGTTTATGAAGCTAAGCATGGCAAGAGCAAGATCATAGCATACACGGATCAACTACAACAACCTCGTGAAAATTGAATCTAATGCAAACAGTCTGCCAGGAAACAATTTCAAGCAACTTTGGAGCAAGAAATGAACATGTTCAAGCAGGCTATAATTGATACCAAGGGCATGAATGGATAGAGTATGACATGTATATCAAAACATGTTTATAGAGCATCTCCAGATTATGCATAGAATGATTACTAGAAGCATGTTAACATGGCATCAAAATATAACAGAATCTGCCAGGAAAACGACAACAGCAACTACCCTACTTTACAAGCTCGATGCACTCAGCACACAACTCACAAAAATACAAGGTCAACACCTCTGGAAAGATGGCATGGCAAAGTCCAACATTCATGTAGAGCTCATACTCATAGGATGCACACACAAATCATGGCAAAAATGACAAAAGAGCTCGAACTGATAAGATTCTGAAACTAACGATCTGAAGCCTTCTTCCAACAGCATTTCGGGCATCAAGATGACCTCAAATGAAAATGATGCAATGGAATGAAATGATGTACTCGTCGAGACGAACAATTTGACATATTATACGCGCAAAACGGAGCTACGGTTGCAGAGATGTGATGCGATGAAAATGCATGAAAATAACACAGATCTGGGGGACTTAGTGAATTCGGGGGCAACCTGCACGGAAAACGAGGATGGTCGGGATCTCGCCGGAATCCGGCCGGAGTTGACGGAGATGACCGGAGAGGATGCGGGGAGGCCGGGAGGAGGCGGATCCGCCGTGTCGGCCGGATCGGCCGAGGCGAAGTCCCGGCATGGGCGGCGCATGCAAGGCGGATGGATCCGGGCGAGGCGGCGCGATCGCATGGCGCTGTGGCCATGGGCGGCCGCATGAGCGGGGCGGCGGTTGCGCTGGGAGGCTGGGAGGCACGGCGCCGACGTGGGGAACGGGTCATGCATGGCGACGGACGGCGGCGGGCGGCGGCGAATGTGAGGTTAGGCGCGGCGCGGCGGCCGGAAGGAGGTTTCGCCGTGGCAAGCAAGGCATGGGCGGCGCGGCAAGGGGCAGATGCATGCACCGCGGGCGGCGGACGGGCCGAAAGCGGGCCGGCCTCGGGCTCAGAAGGGCCAGCGGTGGAAGGAGGCGACGGGGCCACGGGCGCGATGCCACCGCTCCGGCGGCGGCGGTCGACGTGGCGGCACCCCATTGGTCGGGTGACGCGCGGACATGTCCGGCGCGACCGGACGTGTCTGCGGGCGCGCAGGAAGAGGCTAGGGTTTGATCTGCGCGAAAAATCGAGGAGTCTAGTTTTATAGGTAGAGGAGCTAGGAGAGTCCAAATGAGGTGCGGTTTTGCCACGCGATCGTGATCGAACGATCGAGAGCATGGAGAGGAGTTTGGTGGGTTTTGGGCCACTTTGGAAGGGTGTTGGGCTGAAACAAAGAGGGCTTTGCGGTTACCTTGCTAACTGCTGAGTACCAAACGACCTCCAAATGGCACGAAACTTGACAGCGGTTCATCGGTGCTATACCAAGGTCTTGGCAAACCTCGCCATTCCGAGAAAGTTTAATACCCGCATACTAAAAGAGGGAAGAAGGAACACCGGAGGACATAGGAGTGCCGGATTGCAAAACGGACAACGGGGAAAAGGCTCGGATGCATGAGACGAACACGTATGCAAAATGAAATGCACATGATGACATGATAAAATGCAAATGATGACATGGCAAAGTGCAACACGCAATCACATGACATGGCAACGACGGCGAATAACTGGCGGACACCTGGCGCATCGGATCCGGGGCGTTACAACACTCCACCACTACGAGAGGATCTCGTCCCGAGATCTAGAATGGCACCGGAGAGAAAAAAAACGGAAGAGGAGAGGTAAAACAAAGTTGCTTCTTCGGCAAACGAGTGAAAGCACGAACCTTGAGATGTTGAGGAATTTAAAAGAAAGAGTACAACATAGATGAGCGAGATTGCAAACAATCCGGTAGAAAAAAGAACAAGGAGTATTACGAGAATTTAAAGGTTGCAAAGACATGAATCAAGAGTTTCACGATGGAAAAGAATATGACCACCTCGGTATAATGAGATAGCCAAGGAACAACAATGACAGAATTTGGACAAGACTCCGGTAGAGAAAAGAGAAGAAAACTTGATGAGATGAAAAGATATTGAAGAGATGATACAACACTCCGGTTAAATGGATAAGCAAGAAAAGAACGTGATCCTCACAATTTGAGATGATGAGTGAAGAGCACAACATCACAATGCCTCCATAATGAAAGAATAGAAGTTAGATCGTTGGGATAAAGGGACGGAGAAGAAAATGACAACTTTTGCCACCAGTGAACTTGGAAAACATCCTTGCAAAGAAGAATCGAATGGAGTTGTTGCAGAACCAACAACTAAACGAATAGGCTTGTAGTGGGATTATGGAAAAACATCTCAATACTATGAGGTGACAACCGGCCACTAACGGAAACCAATGATTTGATTCAGCACCAAAGAGATGAAAAATCGCTTTCGCACGAGAGGATAGGAGAAAACTTGGATCATTGATAAACACCATAATAGCAACATTCCTTAGGGAAGGCTTTAGGTGAAATCTTTACCAAGATAACTCCAACGAAGAGATTGATGGATTTAAAATACCTCATTCTTGACAACAATATGAATCATGAAACATGAATGGAAATTGCCAAGAATGATATAACACCATCTCAAAAGATAAGGTAGAAAGAATTGCACTTCGGATGCAAGATGAAGAATACTTGAGCTCCTTAGATAAGAATCTCGATGAAAACTTTGAGAAGGGAATTAGATCCTTGATGAACCATCATGTAGAACCTCCATGAAGAACTCCGGTTATCAAAAGGGTGATAGAAAGAAAGAGAAGTTGAAAACACAAGGTGAATCCTTGCAATGACTTAGATGGATCTCCGAGATAATTAGAGCTTGGAACTCCGGGAAAAAGAGAAGATGAAGCGAATGAAACCGAGAATTTATTCATCATGAACAAACTCCGAAAGAAGGAATTAAACACTTGGATGAAACAAGAGCAACGGATTTGGTATACTACTTATTCTCGTAGAAAGGATTAAAAGAGATATATCAAAACTTGAGAAGGTCTTCAACGAACCACCGGTAGGATTAAAAGAACGAATGAATTGATATTATAACGAAGGAAATGAAATCTTGAACGAACCACCGTAAGAATTGAAAATGATTGAAGTAGGGGTGCATCACCGGTAAGAATTAGCAAATGAACGAAGGTGCTTGAGACAAGCTAGATACATGAGAACAAAGAGATCAAGAACTGATTAGAGGATATCTGAACGATTCACCGGTAAGAATTCAAGAACGAGAGCTGAAAGCTGAGAATGAGTAGTATTCAGAAATGATGGCCTTCGGAGGAAAGAAATGGAAACAATTCATGAAATGCTCCGGATGGGTGAAAGAGTTGTCACAATCGAAAGCAATTATGAGAGGATGGCATCAAACAAGGACCATGAATCTTGAAGAGAATAGAGCAAGATTAAAGAGAAATCCTTCTTCGGTCTTCAAATGATGAGAATGACAACGAGAAACACCACCCAGAATTACTGAGGCACACCGGAAGAATCAAAAGCGAAGAGGTTGAGCCAACTATGAAAGAATTTGAAAGATCTTGGAGAAAAGTATTTGACTGATGATAACTCATTCTTACGTCAAACTTGGAAAAGAATTTAGGATAGCTCCGGGAAAATAGAAGAGTCAGGTAAGATCCTGGGAAAAGACCTGTGGGTTAGGGCCCACTCAAAAGAACACCGTTGAAATGATTGCTTGAAAGGGAGGTTGCACCGGTTGATTTAAAAGGCTTGAATGAGATAACAATCTCCAAATAGCTTGAACGGATTAAGAATGGAAACACAAATCTTCGAGATATCTTGAGCACTCCGGAATAACGAATAGCGAGAAGTGATAGAATAAGAGGTGCACCGGTATGAAAAAAACATTTGAAACGAGGAAAAGGATATGATGAATATTAAAAACTTGAATTTGATCCACCGGAGAAGAGACAACAATGAAGGATGATGAACTTGAAGCTGTTGAGCATCTTCATGGGAAATCACCGGATAAAACATTGATTGAAAAGAATGAAGAGACTTCACATGAATAAATGGATACTTGATTAAGAAATCTGTGTCCTTGAAGAAAAAGGGGTGGGAGGGTGGGGAAAATAAAGACATCTTGGGATGAACGAAACAAACACCGTTGAGAAAAAAACTTAGAATTGTTCTTGCGAATGCTGAAAATGATCGCATCCACTTGAAGAGAAGCACGCCGGTTGGAAAAGAATTAACATGACGATCTCGATGATCAAGAAGGATTAGTACTCCCATAGAAATATGAGAACACCATTTAGGGAAGGTATGGATTCAACACTTGACATTGAAGCAACTCGAATACCACAAATAAAACAAAAACAAAGGACTGGCTTTCAGAATAAGCCGGAACAAACATATGATAGAGATTTCGTCCGAAGTTTTCGTGGTGGGGCCTACACGGGCTCAATCGACAGCACCATCATGTACAAGGCAAGGCACATGACATACGAAGCGCCCCGAAGTCGGCATAGCCAAGGACTCTTTAAGACACAACGAGACCATCAGTAAAATCAACCGTGAATAGGCGGACCACTAGACGCCGAACCCCAATTTCATATCATACATCCGTCGGAAAGATATCCTAAGAGCTACTTGAATTCCAACCTATAAAACTCCCAAATTTTCGGTTATGCAACTGGTGTTGGGGATACAGGGAGCAATAATATCTCACACAAACTAACAATCCCTACATCCAATTGTATCCATCCACAACACATAACCAAGAAACCTTCGAAATCGTCTACCTCAACCTTCAAAAGCATCCGTTATACGAAGTCATGGCAATACTCCCGTACTCACCTCAAGATTGGGTTAGCGGGTTATCTCACCAACAACTGCATAAAAGAGATTTTCGATGTCGGCGTATTAAACTCGTGTATTCCGAATCGCAACGATAAAATTATGACGACAACACCTCGGAGCTCAACTCCCGGGACACCGCCACAACCCCTAAATGTCGAGGCAACCAAGACAATGTTGTCATCATAAAACCATCGAACGATTCTAAGATACCCGCGTGATCCTAAAAAAAAATTTTAGTGAAATTTGAGAAGAGAAGAGTCAAAACTCTACGCCAGATACCTCACCGGAAGGTCGAAGGACCGGGAGTAAAAAGAATTCCTAACTCTCCGATATATATAATCCTAAATGACTCAAAATATTTTTTCTAGACACAACTCGCCACTAAAAACGATCAAGCGTTGGGGGCTCCTAAGGTCGGGAAGGCTCGATACCAACTTGTAACGCCTCGATGCGGCTATATCTCCCACGTGTCAAGCACGACTTAGAGGCATAACCGCATTGAAAGCAATGTCGCAAGTGAGGTAATCTTCACACAACCCAAGTAATACATAAGGGGAAAAGATACATAGTTGGCTTACAATCGCCACTTCACACAATTACATGAATAAAGCATTACATCATTCAGATACAAACAAGGTCCGACTACGGAACCAAAATAAAAGAAGAACCCCAAATGCGCATAAAGGACCTCGATCGACCCCAACTGGGCTCCACTATCGATCAACTCAAACGAAACAACACAAAGGGCAAGATCTTCATCGAGCTCCTCCTTGAGCTTGGTTGAGTCACCGCTTTCGTAACATAGGCACCGCAAAACTGGTTTTGAAGTATCCGTGAGTCACGAGGACTCAGCAATCTCACACCCGCGAGATCAAGACTATTTAAGCTTATGGGTAAGGTAAAGGCATGAGGTGGAGCTGCAGCAAGCGACTAGCATATACGGAGGCTAACATACGCAAATGAGAGCGAGAAGAGAAGGCAAAGCACGGTCGTCAAAAGTATGATCAAGAAGTGATCCTATAACAACTGCGTCAAGCATAACTCCAACATCAGTGTTCACTTCCGGACCACGGAAAGAGACCATCACGGTAACACACGCGTTGATGTATTTTAATTAAGGTCAACTTCAGGTTTTCTACAACCGACATTAACAAATTCCCATCTGCCACATAACCGCGGGCACGGCTCTCGAAAGTTTAAACCTGCAGGGTGTCCCAACTTAGCCCATGACAAGCTCTCGCGATCATCGAAGGAATAGACCTTCACCGAGACACTCCGATCGGGCTCGAATCCCAGACATCAAGACATTTCACAATGGTAAAACAAGACCAGCAAAGCCTCGGCGTGCCGACATCCCGATAGTAGCCGCACAGATCTCGCCTCGAGCCACGACCGGATGAGCACTACGCATAACTAGAACCAGCCCTCAAGTTTCCCGAGGTGGCGCCGCAAGTGGCTCTAGTTTGGACCAACGCTAGACAAGCAACCGCCCGGGGCTGTAAAAGATGACCCGAGAGAGCGACTCCCAAGGGAAAAAGTAGGTGGTGGTGAGGCAAATGGTAAAGGCAATGTTGGGCCTTGCTGGACAAGTTTTATTCAAAGCGAACGTCAGGGGGTCCCATAAATCACCCGACCGCGTAAGGGACGCAAAATCCGGGAACATAACACCGTATGACGGAAACTAGGGCGGCAAGAGTGGAACAAAACACTGTGCATAAGGCCGAGCCTTCCACCCTTTACCAAGTATATAGATGCATTAATAATATAAGAGATATTGTGATATCCCAACATAAACCCCTGCCCACCATGGAGAAATCTTCAACTTCACCGCAACTAGCAACGCTTATAAGAGGGCCGAGCAAAGCGGTAACATAGCCAAACAACGGTTTGCATAGGAAAAGGTGTCAAAGGTTAGGGGTTTGACATGGCAATTTGGGAGGCTGACAAGCAAAAGGTAGGCATCGTAGCATTGGCATAGCAAAAGAGCGAGCAAACTAGCATAGCAAAGATAGTAGTGATATCGAGGGTATGGTCATCTTGCCGCAAGGTTCTCGAGTTGTCAAGACTTGATCCTCGAGGCGTTCTCAACAGGTTCCTCGCTCACGCACTCGTCTCGGCTCTACCCAAAGCAAGGACACAAGCAACGGAACCACAATCAAACAAGGAACAATGCACAAGCAATATGATGCAATACATGACATGCTATGCGAGATGTGATATGCAATGCATATGTATGCTCGGAAGGAAAATGATGAACTGGCATCAACTTGGCAAACCAAGTATGCCGCTGAAAGATGGAGTGATTTCGTTGAAATCGATATAAAGATCACCGAATCGGATGCACGGTTTGCAAATGACAAGCAAAACAAGGATGATGCAAATCTGCTTAACAGCCCGATGCTACTTAGCACGCAACACTAAACTATGCTACAGCACCCCAACATAAAAACAAAGCATATGACAACGAACTACAGGAGATGCTTAACAAAAGAGGAACACTGAGCTACGGCTAAATCACATCATAACATGTTCAAACAAGCATGGAGAAAGTGCTCAAAATATCAGGTTCACAGACTTAGTAAAAATACTAACATACCAGGAATTAACATCAGGAAGGCATGTTTAGAGCAAGCAAACAACATGCTACAGGAACTTATAATAGCAAAGCAAGGCATGACATGATTCTACTCAAAGCCTATTTCAATAGTCCCTTACTGACCATAAGCCAAAAAGGACCTTAAGAAATGATGGCACCCATGTAAACATTGCAAGTTTTATTACAGATTTCAGACTTAGTGAAAATATCAGGACATGGCAAAAACAGATTCAACATGGCATGTTCGTGAGCTCGATGCACTCACTACAGAGCAATACATGGCATGGCAAGGCAACCAACAGCAAGAAGGCATGTTTATGAAGCTAAGCATGGCAAGAGCAAGATCATAGCATACACGGATCAACTACAACAACCTCGTGAAAATTGAATCTAATGCAAACAGTCTGCCAGGAAACAATTTCAAGCAACTTTGGAGCAAGAAATGAACATGTTCAAGCAGGCTATAATTGATACCAAGGGCATGAATGGATAGAGTATGACATGTATATCAAAACATGTTTATAGAGCATCTCCAGATTATGCATAGAATGATTACTAGAAGCATGTTAACATGGCATCAAAATATAACAGAATCTGCCAGGAAAACGACAACAGCAACTACCCTACTTTACAAGCTCGATGCACTCAGCACACAACTCACAAAAATACAAGGTCAACACCTCTGGAAATATGGCATGGCAAAGTCCAACATTCATGTAGAGCTCATACTCATAGGATGCACACACAAATCATGGCAAAATGACAAAAGAGCTCGAACTGATAAGATTCTGAAACTAACGATCTGAAGCCTTCTTCCAACAGCATTTCGGGCATCAAGATGACCTCAAATGAAAATGATGCAATGGAATGAAATGATGTACTGTCGAGACGAACAATTTGACATATTATACGCGCAAAACGGAGCTACGGTTGCAGAGATGTGATGCGATGAAAATGCATGAAAATAACACAGATCTGGGGACTTAGTGAATTGGGGCAACCTGCACGGAAAACGAGGATGGTCGGGATCTCGCCGAATCCGCGGAGTCGACGGAGATGACCGGAGAGGATGCGGGAGGTTGGAGGAGGCGGATCCGCCGTGTTCGCCCGGATCCGCCGGAGGCGAAGTCCGGGCGCGGGCGGCGGCTTGGGTAGGCTTGGATCCATGGGCCGAAGCGACATGGCGGCGGCGGGCGGCTGGCGCGGGCGCCGGAGCGGAGGGCCGGAGGGGGCGGCGGCTGCGCTGGGAGGCCGGGAGGCGCGGCGCCGACGGGGAACGGGTCATGCGGGCGGCGACGGGCGGCGGCGGCGGCGGCTCGATGGGAGGGTTAAGGTATGGTATGGCGGAAGGAGGTTTCGCCGGCGGCAGGGTGGGCTTGGTGTGGCAGCGCCATGCACCGGGCGGCGGCGGACGGGCCAGCGGGCGGCCTCGGGCTCAGCGGGCCCAGCGTGGAAGGAGGCGACGGGGCCACGTGGCGCGATGCCACCTGCTCCGGCGGCGGCGGTCGACGTGGCGGCACCCCATTGGTCGGGTGACGCGCGGACATGTCCGGGCGCGGACCGGACGTGTCCGCGCGCGCGCAGGAAGAGGCTAGGGTTTGATCTGCGCGAAAAATCGAGGGGGAGTCTAGTTTTATAGGTAGAGGGAGCTAGGAGAGTCCAAATGAGGTGCGGTTTTCGGCCACGCGATCGTGATCGAACGACCGAGAGCATGGAGAGGAGTTTGGTGGGTTTTGGGCCACTTTGGAAGGGTGTTGGGCTGAAACAAAGAGGGCTTTGCGGTTACCTTGCTAACTGCTGAGTACCAAACGACCTCCAAATGGCACGAAACTTGACAGCGGTTCACCGGTGCTATACCAAGGTCGCTTGGCAAACCTCGGCCATTCCGAGAAAGTTTAATACCCGCATACTAAAAGAGGGAAGAAGGAACACCGAGGACATAGGAGTGCCGGATTGCAAAACGGACAACGGGGAAAAGGCTCGGATGCATGAGACGAACACGTATGCAAAATGAAATGCACATGATGACATGATAAAATGCAAATGATGACATGGCAAAGTGCAACACGCAATCACATGACATGGCAACGACGGCGAATAACTGGCGGACACCTGGCGCATCGGATCCGGGGCGTTACACTTGTAGACACCTTTCTCTATAATCCCTTTCAATAGACTATTTTCTTGCTCAAGTGAAACTTGGCTTGAAACATTGTTAGTGGAGTCAAGAGAATTACTAGAAGTAACAACATTTGATTTGGCATGATTATTGTTACTACTAGATGAAGAATTTTTCTTATGCTTGTCATGCTTAGTTTTAATAGGTGGCAAGAAATTAGACAAGAGAAGTCGTTTGGCAAGATATGAAGAACTCTTCTTTCGAAGATCGTCATTGATAGCTTTTAGAAACTCATGTTCTTGCTCTAGATTGAGCTTCTCGAAGCGTAGCTTCTCATGAGATCTTAGGAGCTCTCTATGATCTTCTTGAGTTGTTTCATGAGCTAACTTAAGAGTGTTTAGTTCTTTAGTTAGACGCTCAATCTCCTTCATAGCATTGTCATTCGACTCTTCTCGACTATAAAGACTATTAGCATGTTCATCATTACTAAGCTCACTAGATTTATCATGTAAAAGCTCATCTTCACCAAGCAAGTCATCCTCATCACTATCAAAGTCAATAAATTCTGTGGTGTGATACCTTGGGGCCTTTTGCCATGAAGCATCTTCCAATTCCCTCATTTGGTGAATCAAACAAGTCATAGGAGTTGGAGTTGGAGGACACGAGAGCAAGACCGCAACACCTTCATCTTGATCAGATTCGGAGTTGGAGTGATAGCTTCTTTCGAGTGATTGTCGGAGTCGGAGCCGAAACCCATTCACCAACGTGAGCTTGATGTTTTCTTCTTGTGTAACTCCTTGATGACTTGTCTTTCCTTTCCGAATCCTTGCTTCTCCGAGAGGATCTTCGCTCATAACGATCATCTCTACTCCTTCTCTCTTTTCGAGGCGACTCTTCTCTTGAGCTTCTTCTTCTTGGAGATTCTTCTCTTCTCTTGGGGAGTCGAACACTCATTTGAGTAGTGTTCGGTCTTCCACAATTGTAGCAGATTCGATCACGACTAGAAGATCTCTTTTCATCATATGATCTAGACTTTGAGCTTCTTTCCTTGCTTCTACTCTTGTAGAATTTGTTGAAGTTCTTCACCATTAGGCTTATCTCTTCATTGGAAACTAGCTTGTCACTTGAGGTTGTGGGAGCTTCAACTGCAGCTTTGTAAGCACCACTTGACTTGTTGTGAAGCTCTTCCTTATCTTTAAGTGTCATCTCATGAGCAACAATTCTTCCAATGACTTCGGTAGGCTTGAGATCTTTGTAGTTTGGCATCATTTGGATCAAGGTGCACACGGTGTCATACTTTCCATCCAAAGCCCTGAGAATCTTCTTGATGATGAATCGGTCGGTCATTTCTTCGCTTCCTAAGCCTGCCATCTCATTGGTGATGAGAGCAAGCCTAGAGTACATTTCAGCGACTCCTTCACCTTCCTTCATCTTGAACTTGTCAAGTCGACCTTGAAGAACATCTAGCTTTGATTCCTTCACGGACTCGGTACCTTCGTGCATTTCGACCAAAGTATCCCAAATCTCTTTTGCATTCTCAAGACGGCTGATCTTGTTGAACTCCTCGACACAAAGCATTGAAGAGAATGTCACAAGCTTGAGCATTGTTTCAGAACATCCGCAACTCATCCGCAGAGCTTCGCGATCCGGAACTTTTCCTTCCTCAAGAACTCACCTTGCAAGCCAACACAAATAATGCCCCATGCAGGTTATGTCCAAGAATATGCATTTTCATTTTGTGCTTCCAACTAGCAAAATTTGAACCACCAAAGTAAGGACCTCACTGAAAATTACCTCACTAGACGCCATACTCTCCTAGGTTGTGAAACCAAGCTTATGGAGTCCAATGCAATGGAAACCAATCCAATGGAGACCAAAACTCGATACCACTTGTAGGATCGGAAGTATGTCTAGAGGGGGTGATTAGACTACTTGACAACTTAAAAGTTTAGCCTTTTGATTAGGGCAAGTTTTAGCAAGTTCACAAAGATGACCAAGTCAAGTATCACCCTACACATGCAATTCTAGAGTAGTGGCAGCGGAAAGTAAATTGCACATGTAGTAAATAAGAGGTGGAGAAGAGCAAACGCAATTTGGAGACACGGAGATTTTTCTCGTGGTTCCGATAGGTGGTGCTATCGTCAATCCACGCTGATGGAGACTTCAACCCACGGAGGGTAACGGCTGCGAGAGTCCACGGAGGGCTCCACCCACGAAGGGTCCACGAAGAAGCAACCTTGTCTATGCCATCATGGCCTACGCCCACGGAGGACTAGCCTTACTCGGGGTAGATCTTCACGAAGTAGGCGATCTCCTTGCCCTTACAAACTTCTTGGTTCAACTCCACATCATGACGGAGGCTCCCAAGCTTAAACCTAACCAATCTAGGAGGCACCACCTCCAAAAGGTAATAGACGGTGTTGGTGATGATGAACTCCTTGCTCTTGTGCTTCAAATGATAATCTCCCCAACACTCAACTCTCCTCACCGATTTGGCTGTGGTGGAAGAAAGGATTGAGTGGAAAGCAACTTGGGAAGGCTAGAAATCAAGTTTCATATGGTGGGAGTGGAGCAACTTGATCTCAACACAAGGGTAGGTAGTTTTCTTCTCGAAATGTAAGGTAGGAGTGGTAGTTCTTTCGATGGCTCTCTCCACGAATGAAGAGGAGGTGGAGGGGTATTTATAGCCTCCACACAAAATCCAACCGTTACACACATTTGACCAATGTCGGTCAGACCGAAGTTGACAACTCGGTGGGACCGAAAGTTTAAATCTTGTGAACGTTGGGATTTTCGGTGGGACCGAAAATACAATCTCGGTTAGTCCGATTCTTCCAAAGTCTAGGGTTTGCCATTCTCGGTGGGACCGACTTTCTCATCTCGGTGACACCGATTTGAGTACGTATGTTCTGAAGCTTGGCAACACTAGTTTCGTATGACCGAGTTTGGAATCGGAAAATCCGAAATTCTTAGGGTTTGGGTATATGGCTGAGGTGGTTCATCTCGGTGTGACTGAGTTTATGGAATCGGTGGTACCGAGATTACTTATGGGTTTATGTTGGAATGAAAGATTGTCGATAGTTTGAGAGATAAATCACTAAGCACTTTGAGCAACCAGATCATCATCATAACCTCATCCCCTTTAATAGTATTGGCTTTCCTATGGACTCAATGTGATCTTGGATCACTAAACCAAAATGGAGTCTTGAGCTTTTGCCAATGCTTTCCTTAGCATTTTGAGGGGTCCACATCATCAATCATTGCCATACCCATATCAATTGAACTTTCTGAAATATTCTCAAGAAATGATTAGTTCAATGATATATATGTTGTTATTAATTACCAAAACCACCCGGGGATTAGTTGCACTTTCAAAGGTCTTGAGCCACAGGCCAAAGTGGGGCCGGATGCAGAGGAAGGCCTCGCACACGACGATAAACGCCGAGATGTTGAGGATGAAGTTCGGCGCCAGATCACGGAAATCCAGGCCGTAGTAAAACATGAGCCCCCGGACGAATGGGTGGAGTGGAAAGCCCAATCCGCTGAAGGAAGTGGGGAAGGAAGACGACCTCTCATGGGGCCCGGGGTAGGGATGAGCTGCCCTCGTCGGGGGCAGCCGCGCGCGATATCGCCGGAGAGGTATCCAAGATCGCGCAGCTTGGTGATGTGTTCCTCCTTAACGGTGGAGGCTAACCATTTGCCTCCGCCCGGACATATTCGGAGAAGGTCGAGCCGAGATGCGCGAGCTTGGGTGTTGGAGCTTGAGTCTTGCGGAGATGGATAAGCAAAGGAGGAAGAAGGCGAGGTGAGAAGGTAAATCCTTATCCCTTATATATAGGCGACGAAAAACTATGCGCCCCCACCGCCCGGTAAAACTCGCTTATCTCCCAAGCGCCACCATCAATGGCGCGTTGGGTTACCCACGTCTGTATTGATGAGAATCCCGAATAAGGGGAACACGATCCGCTCGACAAGACGCGTGCCTGAAACCGCCGCTAAACGTCCGAGGTGGTATAGTAAAAACGATTCAAACAAAGGCTTGGTAGCGGTGTGATGTCACGCCGCATAATACGCCGGCAGATTGGACTGGTGTACATTTTATTCTCTACGATGGAATGTGGAATTTATTTTGCGAGCCGGACACTATCCGGTGTTCATGATCTTCTCTGGATTATTCAAGGAGGAACCCGCCTTGCAATGCCGAACATTATGCGCGCCGGACTTATCGTCATTGAAGCCTGGTTTAGGGGCTACCGAGGAGTCTCGACTAGGGGTGTCCGGACAGCCGGACTATCATCGTCCACGGACTCCAAGACTACGAAGATACAAGATTGAAGACTCGCCCCGTGTCCGGATGGGACTTTCCTTGGCGTGGAAGGCAAGGTTGGCTATACGGATATGTAGATCTCCTACCATTGTAACCGACTCTGTGTAACCCTAGCCTCCTCCGGTGTCTATATAAACCGGAGGGCTTTAGTCCCTAGGACACAACATACATTACAACAATCATACCATAGGCTAGCTTTAGGGTTTAGCCTCCTTGATCTCGTGGTAGATCCACTCTTGTACTACCCATATCATCAATATTAATCAAGCAGGACGTAGGGTTTTACCTCCATCGAGAGGGCCCGAACCTGGGTAAAACATCATCTCCCTCGTCTCCTGTTACCATCCGCCTAGACGCACAGTTCGGAACCCCCTACCCGAGATCCGCCGGTTTTGACACCGACAGAATCCTTTTTGGATTGCCTGTCTTGAGCCATTCTTTTGACCTGGGCGCCGATGTCTCTTCCTTGTAATGCGCATGTTCATCTTCCTACAAGATGATTTTATTGTGAAACCACTCAGGAGGTTCGATAACTCTTCCTGACCTATGCGGTTCAGTTACAATCTTAAGTAGAGTTTGTATAACTAGTGTAGTAATTTTTGGTTCAATTGTGTGGACAATCTTTGGAACAAATTTTGTTTCATCAGTCCTCACATCTGGAGATTCAATGATCTCATTGAGTTGTACTGTCCTCCCACTTACTTCTTTAGCGAGAAACTCCTTCTCGAGAGAGTGTCCATTTTTAGCGACAAACACTTTGTCTTCAGACTTTTGGTAGAAGGAATACCCAATTGTTTCTTTGGGGTAACCTACAAAGTAACATTTGTCTACTGTGGGTAGAGCTTATGTGACTTTAATTGTTTTACATAAGTCTCGCAACCCCAAATCTTGAGATGCGACAAATTGATTTTCTTCCCATTCCATAACTCATACGGTGTCATCTCTACAGACTTAGACGGTGCTCTGTTTAGTGTATATGTTGTTGTTTCAAGTGCATGCCCCAAAATGTTAAAGGCAGATAGGTAAATGAGATAATTGACCTAACCATGTCCAAGAAATATTGGTAACTCCTTTTAGATACTCCGCTTCTCTGTGAATTCTTGGAGGAGTAAGTTGTGAGGCAATTCCACAATCACTTAGATGGATGCTAAACTCGTGACACGGATAATCTCCTCCATAATCAAATCATAGAAATTTAATCTTCTTGCCATGATGATTCTCAACTTCATTCTGAAATTCTTTGAACTTTCAAATGTTTCATACTTATGTTTCATCAAGTAAATATATTCATATCTACTTAAATCATGAATGAAATTAACAAAGTATAAGTATCCATCGTGCACCGGAATACTCATTATACCACATACATCACTATGTATTATATCCAATAATTCTAGTGCCCATTACGGATGACCAGTAAACGGCATCTTAGTTATTTTCCCCATCAGACAAGCTTCGCACTTATCGAATGATTCAAAATCAAAAGATGTTAATACTCCATCTTTATGAAGTTTTTGCATACGTTTCTTTCCGATATGACCAAGATGACAGTGCTACATGTATGTGGTATTATCAGTATTCTTAAGACGTTTATCATTATTGTTATAAACAACCTTTTGACGTTCAAGATCTAATATGAATAATCCACCAATCATGAGTGCAAATCCATAAAACATATCCTTATAATATATTGAACAACCATTGTTCTCTGACTTATAAGAATAACTGTCATTTATCAAACATGATCCAGAGATAATGTTCTTACATAACTTTGGAACAAAATAACAATTACTTAGTTCTAAAACCAATCATGAAGGTAATTTAAAATTCATGACACCGACGGCTTAAGCAGGGATCCCATCACCATTTCCTACACACATCACTACTTCATTTCTTCTCACTTTGCGAATATTCATCGATCCTTTCATCGTATTGAAAATGTTAGCAACAGATCTGGTATCAAATACCATGACTTGGAATTTTCGATGAGTAGATCAAATAACATTAACTTGTATAATGTTTACACCTTTACAAGAAGATGTGTTCTTCTTATCTGCCAGATACTTCAAGCAATTTCTTTTCTAGTGTCCTTTCTCTTTGCAGTAGAAACATACAATCTCGCAAGATCCTCCACCCTTGTTTATCTTGGTGTTGTGTTTCTTTCTAAAACTTTATGTCTTGTTCGCCATCAAATTTTGCTGGTTCTGCGTCCCAATTTCTTTGGTTTTGAGCATCGCTTCATAAAGAGAGGTAATGATCAAATCATTCCTTGGTGTTTTTGGAAAATCTATTTCCATTGCATTAAGACTACCATAATAGTGTGCAAGCATGGTACCTTGCTTACTAACCTCAGCTATCTTTATTTCTTATAATGCTTCAGTCATCTCTTGGACTTTGGTTGGCTCTTTGTGATACAGAACCTCAAGTGCCTTGACAATTTCTACGGTACTGAGTTGTTGATAGTGTATTTGTAACACTTGATCCAGGCATGATAGCATAATACTTTTGACAACACTAAAATCATTCTTGCGAGACATAAACATTGATGGCATCCTGAGACGCTCCAGGTGTCGGATATTCACCAAGTGCTTGATCCAGCACATATTCTTTCTTGGCACTCCTGAGAACATACCTCAGAGCGTGGATCCAATCCTCATAGTTCCCGCCAATTGCAGTCAACTTTTCTTTCTCAAACAGAGGTGTTAAATTTATACTATTGCAAGCCATTGGTCTACAACAACAAACACAAGATTAAATTTAGACATTTATTCATAATTAATATTGTGCTATTGTTTTGGATAATTTAAAACATAATTGTGCTCCCACTCAAATGAATATCTCTCATAATTGATAGTGATTCAAGATCCAAATCTAGTTCTCAGCCATTCATGTGGACATCACTCATGATGAGAATTTTGATCGGTGGGCAATCTATTGTTGATCATATCACCATATTACTCTTGTTCATCTTTAGATGCTTTCTGCTCTGAGCTCGGAACGATTCTGGTAGAACTTCAAGACAACTGAGTGCTATCTGCACATATGGTCTGACCATCTCTGTCTTACATCTCTCATCTCATTTGAAATCATGTGGACATGATGAAATTCTAGATGCTACAATGTCATAGACGGTTGCAAGACTAGGAAGAGCACCTTTTAACTTGATATTTACTGTGAGAGATCACCCTAGTAATTGATTACTGTGCAATCAAAGGGTGCAAACAACAAAGGGCAAAACATCTCAGGAAGTTCATAAAACCATGATATGGTATAGCCCTAGGCACCGGGAATCTTCGTGATCATCTTCAATTTCTAGTTGGAGCATCATGGCGGCCAATATTTCATTGTCGTGGAAACCGTTTCAAAAATGTTGTCATGGTGGCAATTTCACAAAATGTTGTCATGGTGACTGTTTCAAAAATGTTGGCGTGGCACCAAATTCATAAATTCCATGTGGCAGAAAATTATAGCTCCTCATCCCGCACCAAGTACACCTTCTCCTCATCGGGGTCCTCCACATACGATTGCCATTGTTACCAGTAACCTATAGGCTATCTCCATGGATTCGACATTAATGTGGCAATCTTGTGGCTCCAGCCATCATGCCATAACGTGTAGGCCACTTAACATTACAACATATAACCATCTCATGTTCATTATCATGACAAAGGCCATACCACATCATATGCATACATTGCAAAACCAAGTAGACATCCCGTAATCGGTTTTAGCAAAATTTTAGTTATGTGGTTAACTAGTTTTAACAAGTAACACTAGCAACTTACGTCCACAATTTAGGCGATGATTCTTGATGCTACATTAACTTTCGGGGTGTGTGAAACAAGAGACTTAATTAATCTCTAGCTTCACACTAAAATTTGTCAAATACATGTCATCCCCTAGAAGATCATCCATCTTCGGCGCCTTTTTTTGTATACGACGGTTCACTAATCTCAACTATGGAGAAGCCCAAGGAACTGTTAGCAGATCGTCGATAGTCAGAGTCGATCGATTGTCAGAACCTTGTAAGAAGTGACACCATGCCGTCGATGAATTGAACCAAAGCAACACTCTAGGGAAGCATAGCAAGAACATCGACCCTCACAATCACATGTAATCTAGATCGCAACCTACATCTACTCATAAAACTGCTCATGATGCCACTATTGAGAAACATAGTACCAAACAAAAAAGCATGCCTGCGATCACCCAAGATCTATATGAAGATGCATAACGGGTCGGGATCACGATCGTTGCCATCACCGAGTTGCAGCGGAAGAAAAACGTGTCGGTGTAGATCGTACCTGGAATCCCTCGAACCGTAGATGAACGATCCGTTGCACCTCCTATGAACTGAAAACCGAAAGATGGGCCTCTCTACTTGATTGGAACGTGCAGCCTTCACGATCCGGCAGCGCTTCGCAGTCTAGAGCTAATCATCGCCGGAGAATTACAGGAAGAAGATTAAAGACCACACTAGGATTCTAATTATAAGGACAAGAGGATTAGCCAAGCTCTTATTAGTCAACTAGGACCAACTACAACTAGGACTAGAAGAACCAAAGGAGGCTCCAAAACTTGTGTTATCACAATAGAACAAAACCCCTAGTATATATAGGTTGGAGGAGGAGGAGACGGTAGGCACCAAGGAGGGGAAAGTCCCCCAAAAGGCACCAGCCAAAGGGGAGGAATCCTACCCAAGTCCAATTCCCCCCACCACCCTCCCCCACAAGGAAAGTGGGGCGACTTCCTACATGGGCCCTTGTGGCCCAAGTTGCCTTCCACCTCTTGGTCTTTTAAGGCCTGTTGATATTTAAATTAAATATTAAATTTTCTAAATACCTTTAGACCATTTTACATATATTTTAACAGCTCCAGAAACATTTCCACCTATATATAATTTATCGGTAATACCCGGTGTTACCCGATACTCTCTGAAAACCTTCTGATGACCCCAAAACGCTTCAGGGTCCTCTCGAAACTATTTCGAATATTTATTAAAAAATTCCACAAATATATTCTCATGACTCCCATCCTACTAACACTCAGAAGATCATGATTCCCTTAAGCTTGTGACCCCGTAGGTTTGGTAACTCATAGACATGAACGAAACTATCGTCTAATGACCGACAGCGGGACCATGGACGTTCGTATCGATCCCTATGAGCACATGAATGATCTTCGAGTGAACCTTTGGTTATCATGTGATGTTCCCTTTGCTTTGCGATACTTCACAAAACCCGAGATGCATCAATATCCTCCTGAGTCATCAACATGCTCACTATACCGAATTCCTTGTTACAGGTTTTGGTCTTCTTACTCGCTATTGTGTTATCCCCGTGTTGAAGTCATGTGTGTCTGGCCAAACGATGATTGATGCCATCACACCAAGAGCGCCCTAAGAATATCTCTCCGTCATCGTAGGAGCAAATCCCACTCTCGAGTTATCCGGTCACTTGTCAAACTTTTGATGAACATATAAGTTATCGTTATGATCATCGTATTACAGGTGATGTTTGAGCAACCCCAAAGCCCATCGTACGGTAAGAAGTGACCACGATACTCTTGATAACCCACACGTATAGGGGATCGCAACAGTTTTCAAGGGTAGAGTATTCAACCCAAATTTATTAGCACTTGAGTTGTCAACTCAACCACACCTGGAGATTAAATATGTGCGGCAAAGTGATCAGTAGCACAGTAGTACGATAGTTTTGATAGCAGTGGTAACGGTAACAGTAGCAGCAACAGTAATAGCAATGGTTTTGTAGCAAGTGTAACAGTAATAGCAGTAGCAATAACTTAGCAACAACAATATGTGGAAAACTCATAGGCATTGGATCGGTGAATTCGTTGGATGATATTCATCATATAACAGTCATAACCTAGGGTGATACAAAACTAGCTCCAGTTCATAAATATAATGTAGGCATGTATTCCGTAAATAGTCATACGTGCTTATGGAAAAGAATTTGTATGACATCTTTTGTCCTACCCTCCCATTGTTGCGGGGTCCATAAGGAAACTCGGGGATATTAAGGCCTCCTTTTAATAGAGAACCGGAACAAAGCATTAACACATAGTGAATATATGAACTCCTCAAACTACAGTCATAACCAGAAAGTATCCCAATTACATTCATCCAGGGGTTTACGGATCATAACACGTAGCAGGTGCATATAACTTGCAAGATCGGATCTAGAACATGGATATAAAGGTGAAAACATAAATGGTTCAGATCTGAAATCATGGCACCCTGTCGGTGCAACAAACTCTGGATCCGTTGCCCAGACCATGCACAGGCCCAAGGACAAAGATTGCATCACCAAGTCTGAACCGAGCAAGAAGGATCAATTCTTCGAATGGTCCAAGTGCAGATCAAGAAGACCAAGATGAGCCAGAGAAGCAAGATATCGCTAAGGAAAGAACGTCCCTTATCGGGCAGGCGATCCTGGTGAGGTTGGGTTTGCCTCAGAAGCATACTTCCGGATCATCCCGGCAGGCCCTGCCGCGGCTTGCAGAGGCAAGCCACCCCACGAGCGAAGCAAGTCATAGATCAGTGCGGTGTCAAGCCCCAAAGTGACTATGTGGCTACTTTCCGCCCACATGCTAGTCACTTCCTACAGCGAACACCTCCATATGACACCTGTCCTGAGACGTGTCAAGCAAAGCAGGCGCGAAGCTGGCAAAACAGCCCAGCAGGGGCTGCTGGGCACGATGTGATGTGACACTCGACGGCGCACTTAATGCGCTCTGTGAGCCTGTAGAGTTAGGTATAATAGCACTGTTTGCTGTCTAATCAGTATGTAAAGACCGATTTGCCACTGTGGTGACCTCTTAACCTATAAAAGGAGGCCCATGGCAACTATAGACGGGGTTCACGAGGTTGGCAAGTTCGGCCCCTCACATATCCCTATGCGCGTAGCCACTTCCGCTCCGAGGCAACCCTGTTGGGCAAGTGTGCTGCGCCCACCACCACCTATTCCACCATCAATCCACCAAAGCAGGAGTAGGGTTTTACGCC
Organism: Aegilops speltoides; assembly: GCA_021437245.1. NCBI lineage: Eukaryota > Viridiplantae > Streptophyta > Magnoliopsida > Poales > Poaceae > Aegilops > Aegilops speltoides. The sequence goes on from CM038143.1 coordinate 392,253,052, forward strand.
TCACGACGGCCTGAACCTAGGTAAAAATTGCCTGTGTGATCTCTGTCGCACTGCGCTACGCTTATCTGCTCTTTGTGCAACATGTCCATCCCCCCGCCGAACCAAAAGGGGATCGTAGCCCCATAGGTGGCTGTGGTTCCCCATGACATCTTTGGCGCGCCAGGTAGGGGGATCACTTGCGCGAACCTGAAGATACGTCTCCATCATATATACTTTTCCAAACACTTTTGCCCTTGTTTTGGACTCTAACTTGCATGATTTGAATGGAACTAACCCGGACTGAATTGCCATGGTGTTATTTTTGAGCAGAAATAAAAGTTCTTGGAATGACCTGAAACTTCACGGAGAATATTTTTGGAATTAATAAAAAATACTGGCGAAAGAATCAAGACCAGGGGGCCACACCCTGTCCACGAGGGTGGGGGCGCCCTACCCCCCTAGGTGCTCCCCCTACCTTGTGGGGCCCCCTGATGCTCCACCGACCACAACTCCAACACTATATATTCACGTTCGGGGAGAGAAAAATCAGAGAGAAGAGAAGGATTCGTCGCGTTTTATGATACGGAGCTACCGCCAAGCCCTAATCTCTCTCGGGAGGGCTGATCTGGAGTCCATTTGGGGCTCCGGAGAGGGGAATCCATCGTCGTCGTCATCATCAACCATCCTCCATCACCAATTTCATGATGCTCACCGCCGTGCATGAGTAATTCCATCGTAGGCTTGCTGGACGGTGATGGGTTGGATGAGATTTACCATGTAATCGAGTTAGTTTTATTAGAGTTTGATCCCTAGTATCCATTATGTTCTAAGATTAATGTTGCTATGACTTTGCTATGCTTAATGCTTGTCACTAGGGCCCGAGTGCCATGATTTCAGATCTGAACCTATTATGTTTTCATGAATATATGTGAGTTCTTGATCCTATCTTGCAAGTAAACAGTCACCTACTATGTGTTATGATCCGGTAACCCCGAGGTGACAATAATCGGGACCACTCCCGGTGATGACCGTAGTTTGAGGAGTTCATGTATTCACTAAGTGTTAATGCTTTAGTCTGGTACTCTATTAAAAGGAGGACTTAATATCTCTTAGTTTCCAATAGGACCCCCTGCCACGGGAGGGTAGGACAAAAGATGTCATGCAAGTTCTTTTCCATAAGCATGTATGACTATATTCGGAATACATGCATGCATTACATTGATGAACTGGAGCTAGTTCTGTGTCACCCTATGTTATAACTGTTGCATGAGGAATCGCATCTGACATAATTATCCATCACTGATCCAATGCCTATGAGCTTTTCACATATTGATCTTTTCTTAGTTACTTTACCGTTGCCACTATTACAATTACTACAAAACTGCTACTGTTACTTTTGCCACTGAACTGTTACTTCCATATTACTTTGCTACTAAATACTATGATGCAGATATTAAGTTTTCCAGGTGTGGTTGAATTGACAACTCAACTGCTAATACTTGAGAATTTTCTTTGGCTCCCCTTATGTCGAATCAATAAATTTGTGTTGAATACTCTACCCTCGAAAACTGTTGCGATCCCCTATACTTGTGGATTATCAAGACTATTTTCTGGCACCGTTGCCGGGGAGCATAGCTCTATTCTTTGAGTCACTTGGGATTTATATCTGCTGATCACTACGAGGAACTTGAAAGACGAGAAAACCAAGATTTATCCCTCAACTACGAGGGGAGGTAAGGAACTGCCATCTAGCTCTGCACTTGATTCTCCTTCCGTTTTGAGTAAACTTGCAACACCTAAACCTGCTCCTGCTATTAATTCTGATATGTCGCACTGAAGACCTCAATTAATTGTGAGGGCTTAAAAATTAGGAAGCATGGTGTATAGTATAAAAGAGCTGAATGAGAGCTTTTAGAAATTGTTGACTTGGTCAAAATCGGGTGACCCAAATTCAATTGGACACCTCAAATGATTAAGAGGTCTTTTACCCCTATGGAGCTTAGTGATATAGTAGATGTTAACTCTTGAACTAAAGACTTCAGACGATATAACCTCAAAGTAAAATAAACAATTTGAGTCCATTCAACACAAGTGTTCTACCAACGTCGTGCTCTCAGCTGTTACTGGCATATGCCCATGATTAGGAAAATTGAATCATTAAACTAACAATTGAACTAATCCTAGAGGCAAGACTAGGAATGTGGTGTAATTAATCTACACATGCTGATGAGTTTTCCTCTGAATTGCATATTCAAGAACCACAGTAATTATAACATAGAATATAAACATTAACCATTTGGAAATAAATAATACAAATATTATTTTCTCTAGGGCATCCAACTACATAATAGCTCAAAACACAATCGACAATATGTCCACTATTTAGGGCATCTCCAAGGGCAACCCGCAAGTTTCCTCCCGCATCCGTCCGCGACCAGAGGGGACCAATCCGCGTACACAGACGTGGGAGGCCGCCATCCAACCGTAGCCGCATACATTTTGACAACAACTCGAACCAATCGGACAAAATTCGATCATACCGAGCGGATTTCATATAAACACGTCCGGATTTCATATGAACATGGCGGATTACATTACATTTACATCAAAACGGTACTAGTCCAGTTCTAGAGGTATAACTAATACTTAACCTAAATGGTCGCCGGCGCCCGTTCCTTGTGTCCGGCCATAAGCCTCGAGAGCTGAAGCTTCGCCGTCTCCAGTTCTGCTCTCCAGCTTCGCCTCCGCAACCTCCGCCTCTGGAGGCCCAGGAAGTGAATCTGTCAGCCTCCATGTCGACGCCAAGCAACTAATCGGCCGACGATGCTAAGCCCACCAAGCTTGGAATCGATGGGAGGGGAGGAGCTGTGGCCTTCCTAGGACACGAGCGATGGCGACCTACCGTGCACTACTCTTCTTTGCTATCAGCGGCGCCCACGGACTTGCCAGTATCGTGCTAGTCGCGGTGGGGCACGGACTCGGTGATGTCACCCTCCTCCTCGGTCATGTCGAATACCACCTCGCCCGCATCGCCACACTCCTTGTAGGCGACCACCACCTCTGCCACCCGCTAGCGGTACCGCCAACGGGAAAGGAGAATCTCGCAGGCAGAGCGGTAGGACTCGAGCAGCGCCTCCTGCTCCGCTAGGTCCGCGTATGGTACGACCGGCCTGCCGGCAGCGAGCTGCTCCTCTGGTTGCACGTGCTCCTAGAGGAGGTGGTTGTTGTAGGCGGTGTCGGCATGCGCCTCCCAAAACCGCTCCTCTCGCACCATGTCCATGTAATGGGCACGGGCCTCGCCGATTGCGATCGTGTATTGCACCAGCGAGGGTGGCGCGGAGGAGGAGGAGGGTGGTACCGATTCATTGTCAGCAACGTCCTCCATTGGGACGTTGTCGTCCTTCGGCTACCTGCTGGCCAACCAACTGGCATCAATGGCGGTTATCTCCTTCTTCTGTTCCAACATCATACCATCCCAGAAAGCTTTGGTGGGGGGGAATCCATAGTGGAAGTGGTGCGGAGAGGGATCAGAGGAGGATGACTGCAGCTATGGTCGGGGCAACAATTTATATAGCAATAGTGGGTAGTAGAGGGACGGACGGGTGGTGCAAGAGGAGACACCTTAGCAACCAAGGGACATCAATGTGGGTTGTAGATGGACGAACGGGCGACCGTCGTGTCGTTTGAACGTGCGGTAGTCGTCTGCACCAGGAAGCGGCGCGGGTGGCGCTTGAAGGAAATATGCCCTAGAGGCAATAATAAAGTTATTATTTATTTCCTTATTTCATGATAAATGTTTATTATTCATGCTAGAATTGTATTAACCGGAAACAAAATACATGTGTGAATACATAGACAAACATAGTGTCACTAGTATGCCTCTACTTGACTAGCTCGTTTATCAGAGATGGTTATGTTTCCTAGCCATGGACAAAAGAGTTGTCATTTGATTAACGGGATCACATCATTAGGAGAATGATGTGATTGACTTGACCCATTCCGTTAGCTTAGCACTTGATCGTTTAGTATGTTGCTATTGCTTTCTTCATGACTTATACATGTTCCTGTAACTATGAGATTATGCAACTCCCGTTTACCAGAGGAACACTTTGGGTACTACCAAACATCACAATGTAACTGGGTGATTATAAAGGAGTACTACAGGTGTCTACGAAGGTACATGTTGGGTTGGCATAATTCGAGATTAGGATTTGTCACTCCGATTGTCGGAGAGGTATCTCTGGGCCCTCTCGGTAATACTCATCACCTAAGCCTTGCAAGCATGTAACTAATGAAGTTAGTTATAAGATGACGTATTATGGAACGAGTAAAGAGACTTGCCGGTAACGAGATTGAACTAGGTATTGGATACCGACGATCAAATCTCGGGCAAGTAACATACCGATGAAAAAGGGAACAAAGTATGTTGTTATGCGGTTTGACCGATAAAGATCTTCGTAGAATATGTAGGAACCAATATGGGCATCCAGGTCCCGCTATTGGTTATTGACCGAGAATGGTTTTAGGTCATGTCTACATAGTTCTCGAACCCGTAGGGTCCGCACGCTTAACGTTTCGATGACAGTTTTATTATGAGTTTATAAGTTTTGATGTACCGAAGTTTGTTCGGAGTCCCGGATGTGATCACGGAAATGACGAGGAGTCTCAGAATGGTCGAGACATAAAGATTGATATATTGGAAGCCTATGTTTGGACTTCGGAAAGGTTCCGAGTGAAAACGGGATTTTTATCGGAACAGGGGTTACGGAACCTCCCGGAGATAATGGGCCTTAATGGGCCATGAGGGAAAGGAGGAAGGGCGGCCGGGGCAGGGCGCGTGCCCCCCCCCTAGTCCGAATAGGACAAGGAAGGGCGGCGCCCCTTTCCTCTTTCCTCCCCCAAGTCCTAATCCAACTAGGAAGGGGGAGTCCTACTCGGTGGGAGTAGGACTCCTCCGCGCGCCTCCTCCTAGGGCCGGCCGCACCCCTTGCTCCTTTATATACGGGGCGGGGGCACCCCATAGACACACAAGTTGATCTACGGATCGTTCCTTAGCCGTGTCGGTGCCCCTTCCACCATATTCCACCTCGGTCATATCGTCATGAAGCTTAGGCGAAGACCTGCGCCGTAGAACATCAAGATCGTCACCACGCCGTCGTGCTGACGGAACTCTCCATCGACACTCAGCTGGATCGGAGATCGAGGGACGTCATCGAGCTGAACGTGTGCTGAACTCGGAGGTGCCGTACGTTCGGTACTTGGATCGGTCGGATCGTCAAGACGTACGACTACATCAACCGCGTTGTCATAACGCTTCCGCTTACGGTCTACGAGGGTACGTGCACATACACTCTCCCCTCTCATTGCTATATCATCACCATGATCTTGCGTGTGCGTAGGAAATTTTTTGAAATTACTACGTTCCCCAACAGTGGCATCCGAGCCTAGGTTTTATGCGTTGATGTTATATGCACGAGTAGAACACAAGTGAGTTGTGGGCGATACAAGTCATACTGCTTACCAGCATGTCATACTTTGGTTCGGGCGGTATTGTTGGATGAATCGCCCGACCGACATTACGCCAGACGCTTACGCGAGACTGGTTCTACCGACGTGCTTTGCACACAGGTGGCTGGCGGGTGTCAGTTTCTCCAACTTTAGTTGAACCGAGTGTGGCTACGCCCTGTCCTTGCGAAGGTTAAAACAACACTAACTTGACGAACTATCGTTGTGGTTTTTGATGCGTAGGTAAGAATGGTTCTTGCTCAGCCCATAGCAGCCACGTAAAATTTGCAACAACAAAGTAGAGGACGTCTAACTTGTTTTTGCAGGGCATGTTGTGATGTGATATGGTCAAGACATGATAAGATATAAGTTGTTGTATGAGATGATCATGTTTTGTTGAAGTTATCGGCAATCGGCGTAAGCCCTATGGATGTCTCTTTGTTGCATAAGATGCAAGTGCCAAATAATTGCTTTACTTTATCGCTATACGATAGCAATAGTTGCAAGAGCAATAGTTGGTGAGACAACCATGTGATGACACATTGATATAGATCAAGATGATGAAGATCATGGTGTCGTGCGGTGACGATAGAGATCATGACGAGACTTTGGAGATGGAGATCAAAGCGCAAGATGATCATGGCCATATCATGTCACATATTTTGATTGCATATGATGTTTATCTATTATACATCTTATTCTTGCTTTGATTGACGGTAGCATTTTAAGATGATCTCTCACTAATTATGAAGAAGTGTTCTCCCTAAGTATGCACCGTTGCCAAAGTTCGTCGTGCCCAGACACCACATGATGATCGGGTGTGATAAGCTCTACGTCCATCTACAACGGGTGCAAGCCAGTTTTGCACACGCGAATACTCAAAGTTAAACTTGACGAGCCTAGCATATGCAGATATGGCCTCGGAGCACGGAGACCGAAAGGTCGAGCGTGAATCATATAGTAGATATGATCAACATATAGATGTTCACCATTGAAAACTACTCCATCTCACGTGATGATCGGTTATGGTTTAGTTGATTTGGATCACGTGATCACTTAGATGACTAGAGAGATGTCTGTCTAAGTGGGAGTTCTTAAGTAATATGATTAATTGAACTTAAATTTATCATAAACTTAGTCCTGGTAGTATTTTGCAAATTATGTTGTAAGATCAATAGCTTGCATTGTTGCTTTCATATGTTTATTTTGATATGTTCCTAGAGAAAATTGTGTTGAAAAATGTTAGTAGCAATGATGCGGATTCGATCCGTGATCTGAGGTTTATCCTCATTGCTGCACAGAAGAATTATGTCCTTAATGCACCGCTAGGTGGCAGACCTATTGCAGGAGCAGATGCAGATGTTATGAACGTCTGGCTAGCTCAAAATGATGACTACTTGATAGTTTAGTGCACCATGCTTAACGGCTTAGAATCGGGAATTCAAAGACGTTTTGAACGTCATGGACCATATGAGATGTTCCAGGAGTTGAAGTTAATATTTCTAGCAAATAGCCGAGTTGAGAGATATGTAGTCTCCAACAAGTTCTATAGCTAAAAGATGGAGGAGAATCGCTCAACTAGTGAGCATGTGCTCAGATTGTCTGGGTACTTCAATCGCTTGAATCAAGTGGGAGTTAATCTTCCAGATAAGATAGTGATTGTCAGAGTTCTCTAGTCACCATCACCAAGTTAGTAGAACTTTGTGATGAACTATATTATGCAAGGGATGACGAAAATGATTCCCGAGCTCTTCGTGATGTTGAAATCGACGAAGGTAGAAATCAAGAAAGAGCATCAATTGTTGATGATTGACAAGACCACTAGTTTCAAGAGAAGGGCAAAGGGAAAGAAAGGGAACTTCAAGTGGAAAGACAAGCAAGTTGTCACTCCTGCGAAGAAGCCCAAAGCTGGACCATAGCCTGAAACTGAGTGTTTACACTGCAAAGGAAATGGTCACTGGAAGCGGAAATGCCCTGAACATTTGGTGGATAAAAAGGATGGCAAAGTGAACAAGGGTATATTTGATATACAGATTATTGATGTGTGCCTTACTAGTGTTTATAGTAGCCCCTGAGTATTTGATACTTGTTCGGTTGCTAAGATTAGTAACTCGAAACAGGAGTTACAAAATAAACAGAGACTAGTTGAAGGGGAAGTGAGTGTTGGAAGTAGTTCCAAGATTGATTTGATCATCATCGCACACTCCCTATACTTTCGGGATTAGTGTTAAACCTAAATAAATGTTATTTGGCGTTTGCGTTGAGCATGAATATGATTTGATCATGTTTATTGCAATATGGTTATTCATTTAAAACCAGAGAATAATTGTTGTTCTGTTTACATGAATAAAACCTTCAATGGTCATACACCCAATGAAAATAGTTTGTTGGATCTCGATCGTAGTGATACACATATTCATATATATTGATGCCAAAAGATGCAAAGTTAATAATGATAGTGCAACTTATTTATGGCACTGCCGTTTGGGTCATATCGGTGTAAAGCGCATGAAGAAACTCCATAAAGATGGATTTTCGGAATCACTTGGTTATGAATCATTTGATGCTTGCGAACCGTGCCTTTTGGGCAAGATGACTAAAACTCCATTCTCCGGAACAATGGAACGAGCTACTGACTTGTTGGAAATAATACATACTGATGTATGCAGACCAATGAGTATGAAGGCTCGTGGCAAGTATCGTTATTTTCTGACCTTCACAAGATGATTTGAGCAGATATGGATATATCTACTTGATGAAACATAAGTCTGAAAATAGTTGAAAGGTTCAAAGAATTTCAGAGTGAAGTGGAAAATCATTGTAACAAGAAAATAAAGTTTCTGCGATCTGATCATGGAGATGAATATTTGAGTTACGAGTTTGGTCTTCAACTAAAACAATGTGGAATAGTTTCATAGCTCACGCCACCTGGAACACCACAACGTTATGGTGTGTCCGAATGTCGTAACCGCACTTTATTTAGTATGGTGCGATCTATGATGTCTCTTACCGATTTACCACTATCATTTTGGGGTTATGCATTAGAGACAGCTGCATTCACTTTAAATAGGGCACCATCAAAATCCGTTGAGATGACGTCTTATGAACTGTGGTTTGGCGAGAAACCAAAAGTTGTCGTTTCTTAAAGTTTGGGGCTGCGATGCTTATTTGAAAAAGTTTCATCCTGATAAGCTCAAATCCAAATCGGAGAAGTGCGTCTTCATAGAATACCCAAAGGAAATTGTTGGGTACACCTTCTATCATAGATCCGAAGGCAAGTTATTCGTTGCTAAAAATGGATCCTTTCTAGAGAAGGAGTTTCTCTCGAAAGAAGTGAGTGGGAGGAAAGTAGAACTTGATAAGGTAATTGTACCTTCTCCTAAATTGGAAAATAGTTCATCACTGAAATCAGTACCAGTGATTCCTACACCAATTAGTGAAGAAGCTAATGATGATGATCATGAAACTTCTGATCAAGTTGCTATAGAACCTCGTAGGTCTTCCAGAGTACGGTCCGCACCAGAGTGGTACGGTAATCCTGTTCTGAAAGTCATGTTACTAGACCATGATAAACCTACGAACTATGAGGAAGCGATGATGAGCCCAGATTCTGCAAAATGGCTGGAGGCCATGAAATCTGAGATAGGATCCATGTATGAGAACAAAGTGTGGACTTTGGTGGACTTGCCCAATGATCGGCAAGCCATAGAAAATAAATGGATCTTCAAGAGGAAGATGGACATTGATAGTAGTGTTACTATCTACAAAGCTCGACTTGTCACAAAAAAGGTTTTTAACAAGTTCAAGGTGTTGACTACAATGAGATTTTCTCAACTATAGCGATGCTAAGTCTGTCCGAATCATGTTAGCAATTGCCGGATTTTATGAAATCTGGCAAATGGATAAACAAAACTGCATTCCCTAATGGAGTTATTAAAGAAGAGTTGTATGTGATGCAACCAAGAAGTTTTGTCGATCCTAAAGGTGTTAACAAAATGTGCATCTATGGACTAGTGCAAGCATCTCGGAGTTGGAATATACGCTTTGATAAGTTGATCAAAGCATATAGTTTTATACAGACTTACGGTGAAGCCTGTATTTACAAGAAAGTGAGTGGGAGCACTACAACATTTCTGATAAGTATATGTGGATGACATATTGCTGATCGGAAGTAATGTAGAATTATTCTGCAAAGCATAAAGGAGTATTTAAAAGGAATTTTTTCGAAGAAAGACCTCAGTAAAGCTACTTACATATTGAGCATCAAGATCTATTGAGATAGATCAAGACGCTTGATAAGATTTTCAATGAGTACATACCTCGACAAGATTTTGAAGTAGTTCAAAATGGAATATCAAAGAAAGAGTTCTTGCCTGTGTTGCAAAGGTATGAAATTGAGTAAGACTCAAATCCCGACCACAGCAGAAAATAGAAAGAGAATGAAAAGTCATTCCCTATGCCTCGGTCATAGGTTCTATAAAGTATGCTATGCTATGTACCGGACCTATTGTATACCTTGCTCAGATTTGACAAGGAGTACAATAGTGATCTAGGAGTAGATCATCGACATTGGTCAAGAATATCCTTAGTGAGGACTAAGGAAATATTTCTCGATTATGGAGGTGATAAAAGAGCCCGTCGTAAAAGTTACCTCGGTGCAAGTTTTCACACCGATCCAGATGACTCTAAGTCTCACCGATACATATTGAAAGTGGGAGCAATTAGCTAGAGTAGCTCCATGCGAGCATTGTAGACATAGAATATTTGCAAAATACATACGGCTCTGAATGTGATGACCCATTGACTAAGCTTCTCTCACAAGCAAAACATGATCACACCTTAGTACTCTTTGGGTGTTAATCACATAGCAATGTGAACTAGATTATTGACTCTAGTAAACCCTTTGGGTGTTGGTCACATGATGATGTGAACTATGGGTGTTAATCATATCTGAGATATGAATATTGGTGTTAAATCACATGGCGATGTGAACTAGATTATTGACTCTAGTGCAAGTGGGAGATCAAGGAAATATGCCCTAGAGGCAATAATAAAGTTATTATTTATTTCCTTATTTCATGATAATTGTTTATTATTCATGCTAGAATTGTATTAACCGGAAACAAAATACATGTGTGAATACATAGACAAACATAGTGTCACTAGTATGCCTCTACTTGACTAGCTCGTTTATCAGAGATGGTTATGTTTCCTAGCCATGGACAAAAGAGTTGTCATTTTATTAACGGGATCACATCATTAGGAGAATGATGTGATTGACTTGACCCATTCCGTTAGCTTAGCACATGATCGTTTAGTATGTTGCTATTGCTTTCTTCATGACTTATACATGTTCGTGTAACTATGAGATTATGCAACTCCCGTTTACCAGAGGAACACTTTGGGTACTACCAAACGTCACAACATAACTGGGTGATTATAAAGGAGTACTACAGGTGTCTCCGAAGGTACATGTTGGGTTGGCATAATTCGAGATTAGGATTTGTCACTCCGATTGTCGGAGAGGTATCTCTAGGCCCTCTCGGTAATACTCATCACCTAAGCCTTGCAAGCATGTAACTAATGAAGTTAGTTATAAGATGACGTATTACGGAACGAGTAAAGAGACTTGCCGGTAACGAGATTGAACTAGGTATTGGATACCGACGATCAAATCTCGGGCAAGTAACATACCGATGACAAAGGGAACAAAGTATGTTGTTATGCGGTTTGACCGATAAAGATCTTCGTAGAATATGTAGGAACCAATATGGGCATCCGTGTCCCGCTATTGGTTATTGACCGAGAATGGTTTTAGGTCATGTCTACATAGTTCTCGAACCTGTAGGGTCCGCACGCTTACCGTTTCGATGACAGTTTTATTATGAGTTTATAAGTTTTGATGTACCGAAGTTTGTTCGGAGTCCTGGATGTGATCACGGACATGACGAGGAGTCTCAGAATGGTCGAGACATAAAGCTTGATATTTTGGAAGCCTATGTTTGGACTTCGGAAAGGTTCCGAGTGAAAACGGGATTTTACCGAAACACCGGGGGGTTACCGGAACCCTCCGGGAGATAATGGGCCTTAATGGGCCATGAGGGAAAGAAGGAAGGGCGGCGGGGCAGGCAGCGCGCCCTCCCCTAGTCCGAATAGGACAAGGAAGGGGGCGGCGCCTTTCCTCTTTCCCTCCCCCAAGTCCTAATCCAACTAGGAAGGGGGAGTCCTACTCGGTGGGAGTAGGACTCCTCGGCCGCCTCCTCCTAGGGCCGGCCGCACCCCCCCTTGCTCCTTTATATACAGGCGGGGGCACCCCATAGACACACAAGCTGATCTACGGATCGTTCCTTAGCCGTGCGGTGCCCCTTCCACCATATTCCACCTCGGTCATATCGTCATGAAGCTTAGGCGAAGCCTCGCGCGATAGAACATCAAGATCGTCACCACGCTGTCGTGCTGACGGAACTCTCCCTCGACACTCAACTGGATCGGAGATTGAGGGACGTCATCGAGCTGAACGTGTGCTGAACTCGGAGGTGCCGTACGTTCGGTACTTGGATCGGTCGGATCGTGAAGACGTACGACTACATCAACCGCGTTGTCATAAGGCTTCCGCTTACGGTCTACGAGGGTACATGTACATACACTCTCCCCTCTCATTGCTATATCATCACCATGATCTTGCGTGTGCGTAGGAAATTTTTTGAAATTACTACGTTCCCCAACAGCGCTCTCCCAGTCAGTGCACCGTTTCAATGCTGTCACTAGTAGGCGGTCGCGTCCGCTCTGGCTAGGCATGAATGCGGGTGCTGACGCTCTGGAGTGGCACTGACCGAAAACGCATGGAAGGGAGGGGTTTTGGTGTGTCAGAGCGGTTAGAAGCGGGCGTGGGATTGGTCCGCGCTCCCACAAAGCCCCCCCCCCACACACACACGTTTGTCTCTGGTTTGCGGGACAAATCACGTCTGGACCACACCGCGGACCACTACAGGACCGCGTTGGATGGCTTCCACGGTCCAGACGCTTGCGAGAGGTTTGTGGGCCGGCGTTGGAGATGCCCTTAGTATCCACCATGACAACTACTTGCCCACTACTCCTCTCCTTTATGAATATATGTCAAGAATAGGAAAACCACTGCGTCTCCACGGTGGAGTATAGAGATCCACCGATCTCCGATTTCCAGCTTGCACTCATTCAGTATTCGCCTCCATCCATCAATTTTGACACGCCCATCTGGTAGGGTTGTTGTCGAGTATGTGCGTCTAAAATTGATCTTGTCATGGAAAATAATTGAAATCTCACCATGGCCATCCATCACCGCAGGCACAACAGATCTTGGGAGCTTCTGCTCAAGAACATAATAGTAACATAGTAAGTCATGTAGCTTATTTATAAGAAGAATGTAAGAAAAATATGGACTAGTGGCACAATAGTAAAAAAAAATCTTACCATGCATTTTCTACGAATCTTACTATTGTTCAAGGTGTGGACTAGTGGTAGGTATTTTGCATCATTTCAACCAGCTCTCTAAGTGCCTTTAAGCGACTCAATATCATTAACAAAGGATACAAGGGGACATGTTCTCCTCCCAAGAAAGCATTGTGCCAGCAGTGTGATACTGCATGTGTCGTCTACTATCTTTCGTATTTCTTGGAGCTAGAAAATAAGTTCTCAATTTAAAATAAGCAAGATCAAATTAGGGGTGAATGACAACTATTTTTTAGTAATATAAAGTTTATTTAACAATTTTATTTGTTTAAGAAACTCACTCAGAGGAAGAACTGGAATCATGTCCAAATCTGTCCAAATTTCTTAATCATTTCGAGGGAAGATGGCATATCAAAGGTTATATTCATACCATGCTCAAATTCACAAGCTTCGGTCAGTCCTCCCTAATTAAGACAACCAAAATATGTGCGGTCTACATGATTGTAGATCATACCTTAAAAAATGAAGACACCTGTCGTCTTGAGGTAAGCAGTCCTCTCAACCACCTCATGCATGTCGTGGATATAGAGCTTAGAGCGTCTCCACTCGCGCCCCCAACAGACCCCCAAGACGATATTTTTTTCTGTCGGTGCCGAAAAAAACCCAGTCGCTCTCCCCCCCCCCCCTCCCCCAGGATGCTGAATTCCGTCGGCTCGGTCATTTTTTGGCCCGACGATCCCAGGCCGACCCAGTGCAGTGGGGCACTTTCGTGCTTTGGTGGAAGAAAAATCGGTGCATGGGCCACCATTTCAGGCAAAAAACAATTTTTCCACGTCCAGATCTATCCATGTAGATGTATAGCAATGAGGGGGAGAGTTTGTCTACGTACCCTCGTAGACCGTAAGCGAAAGCGTTTGACAACGTGGTTGATGTAGTCGAACTTTCTTCGCGATCCAACCGATTGAGTACCGAACGTATGGCACCTCCACGTTCAGCTCAATGACGTCCACGCCTTCTTGATCCAGCAAGATGGCTAGGTAGTAGATGAGTTCCGACAGCACGACGACGTGGTGACGGTGATGGTGATGCGATCTCCGCAGGGCTTCGCCTAAGCACTACGAAAATATGACCGAGGGAGTAAACGGTGGACGGGGCGCCGCACACGTCTAAGACAATGTTCTCTGCTTGTGTGGCGCCCCCTCCCCATGTATATATAGCTGGGAGGAGAGGAGGCAGCCCCTAGGGGCCCCAAGAGCCCTGGCGGCATCCCTAGGGCTGTTGCCTTGCCCTCCCCCCCTTCCTTATTTGGACATGAGAGGGAAAGGAAAGGGACATGGCTACCTTAGGGCGCCCCCCCTTTCCTTCCCTCCCTCCTTTGGTGCGTGGGCAGGGGGTAGAGGGGCGCACTAGCCCCTTGTGGGCTGGTATGCTCTTCCCCTTTTGGCCCATAAGGCCCAATAACCTACCGGGGCTGCCCGGAACCACTTTCGGTGACCCGATAAGTACCCGGTACCACCCGAAACACTTCCGGTGTCCAAATACCATCGTCCTATATAAATCAATCTTTACCTCCGGACCATTCCGGAGCTCCTCGTCATGTCCGTGATCTCATTCGGGACTCCGAACAACATTCGGTCACCAAATCATATAACTCATATAACATTATATCGTCTATGAACGTTAAGCGTGTGGACCCTACGGGTTTGAGCACTATGTAGACATGACCGAGACACCTCTCCGGTCAATAACCAATAGCGGAACTTGGATGCCCATATTGGCTCCTACATATTCTACGAAGATCTTTATCGGTCGAACCATTATGACAACATACGTAATTCCCTTTGTCTATCGGTATGTTACTTGCCCGAGATTCGATCGTCGGTATCTTCATACCTAGTTTAATCTCATTACTGGCAAGTCTCTTTACTCGTTTCATAATACATCACCTCGTGACTAACTCCTTAGTCATTTGCTTGCAAGCTTATGATGTGTATTACCGAGAGGGCCCAGAGATACCTCTCTGAAACTTGGAGTGACAAATCCTAATCTCGATCTATGTAGAGCAACTTTATGATCACCCAGTTACGTTGTGATGTTTCATAGCACACAAGGTATTCCTCCGGTATCCAGGAGTTGCATAATCTCATAGTCAAAGGAATATATATTTGACATGAAGAAAGCAATAGCAATAAACTGAAGGATCAATATGCTAAGATAACGGATGGGTCTAGTCCATCACATCATTCTCCTAATGATGTGATCCCATTATCAAATGACAAGACATGTCCATGGTTAGGAAACCTTAACCATCTTTGATCAATGAGCTAGTCTAGTAGAGGCTTACTAGGGACACGGTATTTGTTTATGTATTCACACATGTATTTAAGTTTCCGATCAGTACACTTCTAGTATGAATAATAAACCTTTATCATGAATAATGAAATATAAAATAACAACTTTATTATTGCCTCTAGGGCATATTTCCTTCACGCATTACCCCTTCCGCCGCCGTGCTGATCCCGGCGCTGCCCACCTGCTCACTGTCGCTAGAAAGGCCATTTCCTGTCGAAAAGAGAGGGTTCACCGCGACACCCTCCATCCCACTCCCTGGGTGAGCTTTCCGGCGCTTCGGCCATGCAAGTGGGGATACTAGCAGCTGCGCGCCTACCACGCCCGCAAGGTGTTCGGTGATTTGTCTGCTCGATAATGGACTCGGACGATGATGAGGCATTTGCAGCACTGCTGGAGGAGGAAGCCGAGGCTGACGCCCAGGATGAAGAGCCCCTCGTGGTCCTCACCGCTCTGGCCGGCCTGTTCGCGAGCAATGCAAAGCCGCGTCGAGGTGGCTCAGCGTCGGGCCACCAGAAGAGCAAGCAGAGGCATCGACTGGAGGGCTATTGCTTGCTCTACGTCGACTACTTCGCTGACGCTCCAGGGCGAGAAAGTATTTCGGCGTCGTTATCGGATGAGCCGAAAGCTCTTCCTTAGGCTTGTGAATTCTATCCGGGAGTTCTATGGCTACTTCAAGTGCAAGAATCATTGCACCGGCACACTTGGACTCACCTCACTCCAGAAGTGCACGACAGCTATGAGGATGCTTGCATATGGAGCTCCCGGTGATATACTAGAAGACTATGGATGCATAGCCAAGTCCACCACCATTGAATGTTTGTATAAGTTCTGCAGGGCAGTGGTGGCAGTGTTTGGACCACAATACATGCGATCACCCAATGATGAAGACACTCCTCGGATCCTAGCACAGAATGTAGTAAGAGGATTTCCTGTGATGCTTGGAAGCATCTACTGCATGCATTGGGCATGGAAAAACTGTCCGTTTGCTTGGCAAGGGATGTACAAAGGCGCCAAAGGAGCTTGCAGAGTGGTACTTGAGGCAGTGGTCACACAGGACCTCTAGATTTGGCACTCCTTCTTTGGTTTGCCAGGAACACACAGTGACATCAACGTACTGCAGTGCTCGAATGTTTTTGCCAAGCTTGTTGAAGGTCATGCTCCTCCGGTGAACTTCGAGGTCAATGGGCGTCAGTACAACAAGGGATACTACCTAGCAGATGGCATCTATCCGAGATGGTCCACATTTGTGAAGACTATCTCAAACCCTATGCCAGGATGCAAGAACTCCTACTTTGTCAAGTGTGAGGAGGCTTGCAGGAAGGATGTCGAGCGGGCATTTGGTGTGCTCCAATCTCGATTTGCTGTTGTCTGGTACCCCGCTCTGACCTGGTCAAAAGATCAAATGTGGGAAGTCATGACTTGTTGTGTCATCTTGCACAACATGGTCATTGAGAGCGAGCAGAAAGAGTCAGTGTTTGACACTGAACGATAATACAGGCAGGGTCCTCTTGCCCAAGTTGATCACCAGCTACCGGCAACCTGGTTTGTCTTCCTCAATATGCGTCAGAAGATCCAAGACCCACAGGTGCATCAAGATCTGCAACACGATCTGGTGGAGCACCTATGAAGGCTCAAGGGCAACGCCTAGCTCGACGTGTGATGAAATATGAGTTTTTATTTGTGTTTTAATTATGAGTTTTATTCGTTGAACTATTTGATTTGTAATGATTTCTGTGATGAACTATGTGATAAAAATTAGTTTTTGTTCAATTTATGCCGAAGCACGCCAAATGCGGACGGAATTTACGGCGAAATTGAACCGAAATCGACGGCTGGGGACGAACTTGGGTCGGCTGGGAACCCGAGCCCCCATGTCAAATTTACGGTCGGTTCGCCCCCAAGCGGCGATATTTCAAGCCTCTGTGGGCCGAACGGCTGGAGATGCTCTTACTCGGCAGTCATTGCTCTCAGTGAGCTAGGGACACCACGATCTGACAGTCGGCGTCGACAACACGCGGACAGCAAAAGGTGGCTGCAGGCGACATTGATCCTCGGTCCTACATAGTAGCATACTCGCGTCGCCTTTGTGCATGCTGTCTCCGGCCCGCTGGAATGGATGGGCGGAGCTATAGCCAGCCTGCCAGCGATCTCATTTTTCTTTAAAAAAAAGCCAGCAATCTCGTCTGGAGAGAGCGATGCACGGAGCAGACCGATCCAAACGCGCCACCAACGGAAGGCCCCGCCCCGCGCGCGGCTGCTAACATGTTTCCATCTGCTTGTCGCCACGCACTTTGCGCGGTTATTCCCAAAGGTGCATAGATCCATGGGGCGTGGCCGGTTGACCGGCAGGCACGCACAATCGCACAAAGCAGCTACCGGGGCGGGGGCACAGAGCAAAAGCCACACATATATACCTCACACCGTTACACAGCCTGCGGGCGCGGACCCAGGTCTGGACAAGCACGTCTCTTTCTGGCCAGAACACCACATATTACCGACTTTCTCACTATAACTAGGGGAGCAGTGCTGCGCGTGCATACAAATTGTGCATCGCGTGGTGCAACTGTTACTGTAAGTACGCTGCTGATGCCGATGCGACCGGCAAGAATCAGTCGACATGTCGACAACCACCGTGCTGGCAGTACGCCACATGACGAGGAGCACGGCGCAGGCAAACATTTCCTGTGTTTTTGGTAACTGTCCTAGTCGACCCTTCCTCCGCCTTGTCTTCTTTCTTTCGACCATGTTTCCTTGTCACGCTTCCTGGACATTGCTAGCAAGTACTCGTACAAGATGATTGGGACGCATCCGAGACTTGCTAGCCCTGGATGGATCTACCAAAAACCAATGACGTGTTTCCATGTTTGTCCTAGTTAATTCAATGCCGTCGTCGCTGAAGACGATCACCTTCAGGATGTCGGGAGTCGGCAGCTTGAAAGTGACCATGCAGCCGATCCTGATCTGGTGGATAGATGCGAAGGGGCCCAACCTAATCAAGGGTGACCCTGTCATTCATCAGTCGGGCCGTCACCCTTCATGTGCAGTCGGTGTTCATCTTCGGGTCAAACTCGTGAAGCACAGCGGGGAGGTGCTTCATGAAGTCAAGAGGCATATGCAGGCACTCCAGCTCCGGGGAAGGATCACCTTGCAAAAGTGAGTTGGGTCGGCCTCCTCGTGGTAGTGGTCGTAGTTCCATTGCTTGCCGTTGGGGGGCTCCTCCAGCATCACATCGTCATCTAAGGGCGGCACCACATCCTTGCACTTCTCTAAGGCCGGCACCACCTCCTCGCCCTTCGTGCTCTCCATCTCGATCTGCATTACCAAAAGCACAAAGTTCAAAAAGTTGACCAACATTCAATCATATCATCCAAAGCCCCTATTTTACCCACCCAAAGGCTCTACTACTTACCCACCATCGCACTCAATTCACCCTCTCTCACTGCCACTCCTCTTCCATATCTCCATCGCCATGAACCTCTTCCCCTGGGGCATTGGTTGGAGGACTTTATTTCTTGGGTGCTCGGTCGGTGATCGCACCGAGTTTGAGAACACCAGGGA
This sequence comes from Aegilops speltoides, assembly GCA_021437245.1. NCBI lineage: Eukaryota > Viridiplantae > Streptophyta > Magnoliopsida > Poales > Poaceae > Aegilops > Aegilops speltoides. The sequence continues at coordinate 392,271,874 of CM038143.1, forward strand.
AGTGTGCGTTAACTTCACCAGCATTAAGGACATGCATAAGGAGGCAGACGCTGTGGTAAAGGCGACGGCGGAGGAGCTGAAGATGTCGATTCTTGGCCCAGTGAAAGGCGCTATGTCAGTGGACTTACTGCGTTGGGCCATGGATCAGGCCGGGTCCGGCGATGCTGGTCAGAGAGCAAGATGGGCCACGCACAGAGGGTATAGGGCTCGTCAAGATCAGTCGGACGCCACAGTGTCGCCGACCGTCATCGTTCTGGAGCCGAAGGGAGAAGAAGTGGTGGAGGTGGTGGTCAGGGAGCTGGAGCCAGGTCACCGTACTATGCCAATTGTTCTAGACGACGGCGAGGATAAGGAGATGGTACATGCTACGGTCAACGCGGAGGACAACTACAACGCCCCAAGCCCCCGCCGTTCCAAGTGAAGGAAATATGCCCTAGAGGCAATAATAAAGTTATTATTTATTTATTTATATCATGATAAATGTTTATTATTCATGCTAGAATTGTATTAATCGGAAACATAATACATGTGTGAATACATAGACAAACATAGTGTCACTAGTATGCCTCTACTTGACTAGCTCGTTGATCAAAGATGGTTGTGTTTCCTAACCATAGACATGAGTTGTCATTTGATTAACGGGATCACATCATTAGGAGAATGATGTGATTGACTTGACCCATTCCGTTAGCTTAGCAGTTGATCATTTAGTATGTTGTTATTGCTTTCTTCATGACTTATACATGTTCCTACAACTATGAGATTATGCAACTCCCGTTTACCGGAGGAACACTTTGTGTGCTACCAAACGTCACAACGAATCGGGTGATTATAAAGGAGCTCTACAGTGTCTCGAAGGTACATGTTGAGTTGGCGTATTTGAGATTAGGATTTGTCATCCGATTGTCGAGAGGTATCTCAGGCCCTCTCGGTAATGCACATCACTATAAGCCTTGCAAGCAATGTAGCTAATGAGTTAGCGACGGAATGATGCATTACATAACGAGTAAAGAGACTTGCGTAACGAGATTGAACTAGGTATTGAGATACCGACGATCGAATCTCGGGCAAGTAACATACCGATGACAAAGGAACAACGTATGTTGTTATGCGGTTTGACCGATAAAGTACTTCGTAGAATATGTAGGAGCCAATATGAGCATTCAGGTTCCGCTATTGGTTATTGACCGAAGACGTGTCTCGGTCATGTCTACATAGTTCTCGAACCTGTAGGGTCCGCACGCTTAAAGTTAGATGACGGTTATACTATGAGTTTATATGTTTTGATGTACCGAAGGTAGTTCGAAGTCCAGGATGTGATCACGGACATGACGAGTTGTCTCGAAATGGTCGAGACATGAAGATTGATATATTGGACGACTATATTCGGACACCAGAATGGTTCCGGGGTGTTATCGGATGTATACCGGAGTACCGGGGGGTTACCGGAACCCCCCGGGGGTTAATGGGCCTCACGGGCTGAAAGTGGAGCAGAGGAGGGGCGGCCAGGTCAGGCCGCGCGCCCCCTTCCCCTCTAGTCCGAATAGGACAAGGAGGGGGCGGCGCCCCCCCCCTTTCCTTCCTCTCCTCTCTCCCCTTCCTTCCCCTCTCCTACTTGGACAAGGAAAGGAGGGAGTCCTACTCGCGGTGGGAGTAGGACTCCTCCCTGGCGCGCCCTCCCCTGGCTGACCGCCCCCTCCCCCTTGGTCCTTTATATACGGGGGAAGGGGGCACCTCTAGACAACAATTGATCCTGGAGATCTCTTAGCCATGTGCGGTGCCCCCCTCCACCATAATCCACCTCGATAATATTGTAGCGGTACTTAGGCAAAGCCCTGCGTTGGTAGAACATCATCATCGTCACCATGCTGTCGTGCTGACAGAACTCTCCCTCAAAGCTCGGCTAGATCGGAGTTCGAGGGACGTCATCGAGCTGAACGTGTGCTGAACTCGGAGATGTCGTGCGTTCGGTACTTGATCGGTCGGACCGTGAAGACGTACGACTACATCAACTGCGTTGTGGTAATGCTTCTGCTTTCGGTCTAAGAGGGTACATGGACAACACTCTCCCCTCTCGTTGCTATGCATCACCATGATCTTGCGTGTGCGTAGGAAATTTTTTGAAATTACTACGTTCCCCAACAATGGTATCAGAGCCTGGTTTTATGCGTAGATGTTATATTAAAAACGAGTAGAACACAAGTGAGTTGTGGGCGATACAAGTCATACTGCTTACCAGCATGTCATACTTTGGTTCGGTGGTATTGTTGGATGAAGTGGCCCGGACCGACATTACGCGTACGCTTATGCGAGACTGGTTCTACCGACGTGCTTTGAACATAGGTGGCTGGCGGGTGTGTCAGTTTCTACAACTTTAGTTGAACCAAGTGTGGCTATGCCCGGTCCATGAGAAGGTTAAAACAGCATTAACTTGACAAACTATCGTTGTGGTTTTGATGCGTAGGTAAGAACGGTTCTTGCTCAGCCCGTAGCAGCCACGTAAAACTTGCAACCACAAACTAGAGGACATCTAACTTGTTTTTGCAGGGCATGTTGTGATGTGATATGGTCAAGACGTGATGCCATATTTTATTGTATGAGATGATCATGTTTTGTAACCGAGTTATCGGCAACTGGCAGGAGCCATATGGTTGTCGCTTTATTGTATGCAATGCAATCGCCCTGTAATTGCTTTACTTTATCACTAAGCGGTAGCGATAGTCGTAGAAGCAATAAGTGGCGAAACGACAATGATGCTACAATGGAGATCAAGGTGTCGCGCCAGTGACGATGGTGATCATGACGGTGCTTCGGAGATGGAGATCACAAGCACAAGATGATGATGGCCATATCATATCACTTATACTGATTGCATGTGATGTTTATCCTTTATCCATCTTATTTTGCTTTGATTGACGGTAGCATTATAAGATGATCTCTCACTAAATTTCAAGGTATAAGTGTTCTCCCTAAGTATGCACCGTTGCGAAAGTTCTTCGTGCTGAGACACCACGTGATGATCGGGTGTAATAGGCTCTACGTTCAAATACAACGGGTGCAAAACAATTGCACACGCGGACTACTCAGGTTAAACTTGACGAGCCTAGCATATACAGATATGGCATCGGAACACTGAGACCGAAAGGTCGAGCGTGAATCATATAGAAGATATGATCAACATAATGATGTTCACCATTGAAAAACTACTCCATCTCACGTGATGATCGGACATGGTTTAGTTGATATGGATCACGTGATCACTTAGATGATTAGAGGAATGTCTATCTAAGTGGGAGTTCTTAAGTAATATGATTAATTGAACTTAAATTTATCATGAACTTAGTACGTGATAGTATTTTGCTTGTCTGTGTTTGTTGTAGATAGATGGCTCATGCTGTTGTTCCGTTGAATTTTAATGTGTTCCTTGAGAAAGCTAAGTTGAAAAATGATGGTAGCAATTACACGGACCGGGTCCGTAACTTGAGAATTATCCTCATTGCTGCACAGAAGAATTACGTCCTGGAAGCACCGCTAGGTGCCAGGCCAGCTGCAGATGCAACTAGCAACGTTAAGAACGTCTGGGAGAGCAAAGCTGATGACTACTCAATAGTTCAGTGTGTCATGCTTTACGGCTTAGAACCGGGACTTCAACGACGTTTTGAACGTCATGGAGCATATGAGATGTTCCAGGAGTTGAAGTTAATATTTCAAGCAAATGCCTGGATTGAGAGATATGAAGTCTCCAATAAGTTCTATAGCTGCAAGATGGAAGAGAATAGTTCTGACAGTGGACATATACTCAAAATGTCTGGGTATAATAATCACTTGATTCAACTGGGAGTTAATCTTCCGATGATAGTGTCATTGATGTAATTCTTCAATCACGCCACCAAGCTACAAGAGCTTCGTGATGAACTATAATATGCAAGGGATGAACAAGACTATTCCCGAGCTCTTCGCAATGCTAAAGGCTGCGGAGGTAGAAATCAAAAAGGAGCATCAAGTGTTGATGGTCAACAAGACCACCAGCTTGAAGAAAAAGGGTAAAGGGAAGAAGAGGGGGAACTTCAAGAGAACGGCAAACAAGTTGCTACTCAAGATAATAAACCCAAGTTTGGACCTAATCCTGAGACTGAGTGCTTCTACTGCAAGCAGACTGGTCACTGGAAGCGGAACTGCCCCAAGTATTTGGCGGATAAGAAGGATGGCAAGGTGAACAAAGGTATATGTGATATACATTTTATTGATGTGTACCTTACTAATGCTCGCATAGCACCTTGGTATTTGATAATGGTTCATTGCTAATATTTGCAACTCAAACAGGACTACTGATTAGCGAAGATTGGCTAAGGACGAGGTGACGATGCGCGTGGGAAATGGTTCCAAGGTCGATGTGATCGCGGTCGGCATGCTACCTCTACATATACCTTCGGGATTAGTTTTAGACCTGAATAATTGTTATTTGGTGCCAGCGTTAAGCATGAACATTATATCTGGATCTTGTTTGATGCGAGACGGTTATTCATTTAAATCAGAGAATAATGGTTGTTCTATTTATATGAGTAATATCTTTTATGGTCATGCGCCCTTGAAGAGTGGTCTATTTTTATTGAATTTCAATAGTAGTGATACACATATTCATAATGCTGAAGCCAAAAGATGCAGAGTTGATAATGATAGTGCAACTTATTTGTGGCACTGCCGTTTGGGTCATATTGGTGTAAAGCGCATGAAGAAACTTCATACTGATGGACTTTTGGAATCACTTGGTACTTGCGAACCATGCCTCATGGGCAAGATGACTAAAATGCCGTTCTCCGGAACTATGGAGCGAGCAACAGACTTGTTGGAAATCATACATACTGATGTATGTGGTCCAATGAACATTGAGGCTCGCGGCGGGTATCATTATTTTCTCACCTTCACAGATGATTTGAGCAGATATGGGTATATCTACTTAATGGAACGTAAATCTGAAACATTTGAAAAGTTTAAAGAATTTCAGAGTGAAGTGGAAAATCATCGTAACAAGAAAATAAAGTTTCTACGATCTGATCATGGAGCAGAATAGTTTCGCAACTCACGCCACCCGGAACACCACAACATAATGGTGTGTCCGAACGTCGTAATCATACTTTACTAGATATGGTGCGATCTATGATGTCTCTTACTGATTTACCGCTATCGTTTTGGGGTTATGCTTTAGAGACGGCGGCATTCACGTTAAATAGGGTACCATCAAAATCCATTGAGACGATGCCTTATGAACTGTGGTTTGGCAAGAAACCAAAGTTGTCGTTTCTTAAAGTTTGGGGCTGCGATGCTTATGTGAAAAAACTTCAACCAGATAAGCTCGAAACTAAATCAGAGAAATGTGTCTTCATAGGATACCCAAAGGAGACTATTGGATACACCTTCTATCATAGATCTGAAGGCAAGACTTTTGTTGCTAAATTTGGATCCTTTCTAGAGAAGGAGTTTCTCTCGAAAGAAGTGAGTGGGAGGAAAGTAGAACTTGATGATGTAACTGTACCTACTCCCTTATTGGAAAGTAGTTCATCACAGAAACTTGTTCCTGTGACGACTACACCAATTCGTCAGGAAGCTAATGATATTGATCATGAAACTTCAGATCGAGTTACTACTGAACCTCGTAGGTCAACCAGAGTAAGATCCGCACCAGAGTGGTACGGTAATCCTATTTTGGAGGTCATGTTACTTGACCATGGCAAACCTACGAGCTATGAGGAAGCGATCATGAGCCCAGATTCCGCAAAATGGCTTGAGGCCATGAAATCTGAGATGGGATCCATGTATGAGAACAAAGTATGGACTTTGGTTGACTTGCCCGATGATTGGCAAGCCATCGAGAATAAATGGATCTTCAAGAAGAAGACTGACGCTGATGGTAATGTTACTGTCTACAAAGCTCGACTTGTTGTGAAAGGTTTTTGACAAGTTCAAGGGGTTGACTGCGATGAGACTTTCTCACCCGTAGCGATGCTTGAGTCTGTCCGAATCATGTTAGCAATTGCCGCATTTTATGATTATGAAATATGGCAAATGGATGTCAAAACTGCATTCCTGAATGGATTTCTAGAAGAAGAGTTGTATATGATGCAACCAGAAGGTTTTGTCGATCCAAAAGTTGCTAACAAAGTGTGCAAGCTCCAGCGATCCATTTATGAACTGGTGCAAGCCTCTCGGAGTTGGAATAAACACTTTGATAGTGTGATCAAAGCATATGGTTTTATACAGACTTTTGGAGAAGCCTGTATTTACAAGAAAGTGAGTGGGAGCTCTGTAGCATTTCTGATATTATATGTAGACAACATATTATTGATTGGAAATGATATAGAATTTCTAGATAGCATAAAAGGGTACTTGAATAAAAGTTTTTCAATGAAAGACCTCGGTGAAGCTGCTTATATATTAGGCATCAAGATCTATAGCGATAGATCAAGACGCTTAATTGGACTTTCACAAAGCACATACCTTGATAAAGTTTTGAAAAATTTCAAAATGGATCAAGCATAGAAAGGGTTCTTGCCTGTATTACAAGGTGTGAAGTTGAGTCAGACTCAATGCCCGACCATAGCAAAAGATAGAGAGAAAATGAAAGATGTTCCCTATGCTTCATCCATAGGCTCTATCATGTATGCAATGCTGTGTACCAGACCTGATGTATGCTTAGCAATAAGTTTGGCAGGAAGGTACCAAAGTAATCCAGGAGTGGATCACTGGACAGCGGTCAAGAATATCCTAAAATACCTGAAAAGGACTAAGGATATGTTTATCGTTTATGGAGGTGACAAAGAGCTAGTAGTAAATGGTTACGTCAATGCAAGCTTTGACACTGATACGGACGATTCTAAATCGCAAACCGGATACGTGTTTATATTGAACGGTGGAGCTGTCAGTTGGTGCAGCTCTAAACAAAGCATCGTGGCGGGATCTACATGTGAAGCGGAGTACATAGCTGCTTCGGAAGCAGCAAATGAAGGAGTCTGGATGAAGGAGTTCATATCCGATCTAGGTGTCATACCTAGTGCATCGGGACCAATGAAAATCTTCTATGACAATACTGGTGCAATTGCCTTGGCAAAGGAATCCAGATTTCACAAGAGGACCAAGCACATCAAGAGACGCTTCAATTCCATCCGGGACCAAGTCCAGGTGGGAGACATAGAGATTTGCAAGATACATACGGATCTGAATGTTGCGGACCCGTTGACTAAGCCTCTTCCACGAGCAAAACATGATCAGCACCAAGGCTCCATGGGTGTTAGAATCACTACTGTGTAATCTAGATTATTGACTCTAGTGCAAGTGGGAGACTGAAGGAAATATGCCCTAGAGGCAATAATAAAGTTATTATTTATTTCCTTATATCATGATAAATGTTTATTATTCATGCTAGAATTGTATTAACCGGAAACATAATACATGTGTGAATACATAGACAAACATAGTGTCACTAGTATGCCTCTACTTGACTAGCTCGTTGATCAAAGATGGTTGTGTTTCCTAACCATAGACATGAGTTGTCATTTGATTAACGGGATCACATCATTAGGAGAATGATGTGATTGACTTGACCCATTCCGTTAGCTTAGCACTTGATCGTTTAGTATGTTGCTGTTGCTTTCTTCATGACTTATACATGTTCCTACAATTATAAGATTATGCAACTCCCGTTTATCGGAGGAACACTTTGTGTGCTACCAAACGTCACAACATAACTGGGTGATTATAAAGGAGCTCTACAGGTGTGACCGAAGGTACATGTTGAGTTGGCGTATTTCGAGATCAGGATTTGTCACTCCGATTGTCGGAGAGGTATCTCTAGGCCCTCTCGGTAATGCACAGTACTATAAGCCTTGCAAGCAATGTAGATAATGAGTTAGTTACGGAATGATGCATTACATAACGAGTAAAGAGACTTGTCGGTAACGAGATTGAACTAGGTATTGAGATACCGACGATCGAATCTCGGGCAAGTAACATACCGATGACAAAGGGAACAACGTATGTTGTTATGCGGTTTGACCGATAAAGATCTTCATAGAATATATAGGAGCCAATATGAGCATCCAGGTTCCGCTATTGGTTATTGATCAGAGATGTGTCTCGGTCATGTCTACATAGTTCTCGAACCCGTAGGGTCCGCACGCTTAAAGTTAGATGACAGTTATATTATGAGTTTATATGTTTTGATGTACTGAAGGCAGTTCGGAGTGCCGAATGTGATCACAGACATGACGAGGAGTCTCAAAATGGTCGAGACATGAAGATTGATATATTGGACGGCTATATTCGGACACCGGAATGGTTCCGGGGGGTTATCGGATGTATACCGGAGTACCAGGGGGTTACCGGAACCCCCCCCCCCGAGGGGGGTAAATGGGCCTCATGGGCCCAAAGTGGAGCAGAGGAGGGGCGGCCAAAGCAGGCCGCGCGCCCCATCCCCTCTAGTCCGAATAGGACAAAGAGGAGGGGCGGCGCCCCCCCCCTTTCCTTCCTCTCCTCTCTCCCCTTCCTTCCCCTCTCCTAATTGGACAAGGAAAGGAGGGAGTCCTACTCCCAGTGGGAGTAGGACTCCTCCCTGGCGCGCCCTCCCCTGGTCGGCCTCCCCCTGTAGGACCTTGAAGTATGTCTAGAGGGGGGGTGATTAGACTACTTGACCAATAAAAACTTAACCTTTTCCCAATTTTAGAGTTTGGCAGATTTTAGCTACTTTAGGACAAGTCAAGCAATCATCACACAATTCAAGCAAGCATGCAAAGAGTATATAGGCAGCGGAAATTAAAGCATGCAAGTTGCAAGAAAGTAAAGGGAAGGGTTTGGAGGATTCAAACGCAATTGGAGAGACGGATGTTTTTGGCGTGGTTCTGATAGGTGGTGCTATCGTACATCCACGTTGATGGAGACTTCAACCCACGAAGGGTAACGGTTGCGCGAGTCCACAGAGGGCTCCACCCAAGAAGGGTCCATGAAGAAGCAACCTTGTATATCCCACCATGGCCGTCGCCCACGAAGGACTTGCCTCACTAGCGGTAGATCTTCACGAAGTAGGCGATCTCCTTGCCCTTACAAACTCCTTGGTTCAACTCCACAATCTTGTCGGAGGCTCTCAAGTGACACCTAGCCAATCTAGGAGACACCACTCTCCAAGAAGTAACAAATGGTGCGTTGATGATGAACTCCTTGCTCTTGTGCTTCAAACGATAGTCTCCCCAACACTCAACTCTCTCTCAATGGGTTTGGATCTGGTGGAAAGAAGATTTGAGTGGAAAGCAACTTGGGGAAGGCTAGAGATCAAGATTCATATGGTAGGAATGGAATATCTTGGCCTCAACACATGAGTAGGTGGTTCTCTCTCAGAAATGGTAAGTTGGAAGTGTAGGTTCGTTCTGATGGCTCTATTCATGAATGAAGAGGAGGTGGAGGGGTATATATAGCCTCCACACAAAATCTAACCGTTACACACAATTTACCAAACTCGGTGGGACCGAATTGTTAAACTCGGTCGGACCGATTTAGTAAACCTAGTGACCGTTAGTGATTTTCGGTGGGACCGACATGCATCTCGGTGAGACCGATTCGGTTAGGGTTAGGGCATAACGTAATCTCGGTAAGACCGATTACACAAACTTCGGTGAGACCGATTTGGTAATAAGCTTTCGAGAGAGTTGGTCGTAAACTTCGGTGGGACCGATTTGCTCTTTTCGGTGAGACCAAAATGTTACAAAAGGAAGCAGAGAGTTTACATTGCAATCTCGGTGGGACCGATCGCTCACTTCGGTTAGACCAAAAGCGTTCTGAGGGAAGCAGAGATTGCAACCCCATCTCGATGAGACCAAGATCCCTATCAAGAAGACCGATTTGCTTAGGGTTTGTGGCGGTGGCTATGACTTTTGGAATCGATGGCGCCGGATAGGAAGTTTCGGTGTGACCGATTTTGGCTTTGGGTTTAGGTCATATGTGGATGTGGGAAAGTAGTTGAGGGTTTTGGAGCATATCACTAAGCACATTGAAGTAAGAGGCTCATTAAGCAACACCTCATCCCTCCTTGATAGTATTGGCTTTTCCTATAGACTCAATGTGATCTTGGATCACTAAAATGTAAAATGAAGAGTCTTGAGCTTTTGAGCTTGAGCCAATCCTTTGTCCTTAGTATTTTGAGTGATCCACTTTCATCATCCATGCCATGCCATTTATTGAGCTTTCCTGAAATAATAGTCTTGGAATAGCATTAGCTCAATGAGCTATATGTTGTTATTAATTACCAAAACCACCTAGGGATAGTTTCACTTTCAATCTCCCCCCTTTTTGGTAATTGATGATAACATATAGATCAAAGCTTTGACAAATGATAATAAGATTGAATAACATCGTCGCTTTGAGAAGTATGTGATAAGAAAGAGCTCCCCCTAAATTTGTGCATAGTTTAAGATTTGCTTTGGACTGCAAGTGCACAATGAATTAGGCTCATGGGTTACTCTTCCATGTCACATACATCTTGGTGGAGCGCTCAAAATAATAAACAATGAATACATGCACTCATCGCCAAGCATAGTGAATGATCACATAGGATAGATAGGATAATATCAAGCATGCATAAGTGTAGCTTATGATCAAACACATGATCATCAATGTCTCACAGGCGTAGTATCTCAACCAAAAGCAAACAAAGTTTGAAAAACCACCAAATAAAGCAAGAGAGAATAAAAGCAACACTCTCTCGAAGCCTATGATCTATACATTTTCTCCCCTTTGGCAACAAGTTACCAAAAGTTCATAGAAAATGCATAGTGCTAGATCGTCTCTCGGGCTTGATCTTCGGTGGTGGTGTAGAGATGGCTCCTTGTCTGAAGGCTTCAGTTGAAGTAGAGGTTCTTTGGAGGAGTTCGTCTTTGGAGCTGGTTGCTTTGAACTGTTGAGGCGATGAGTAGTCTTTGAAGTTGTTGCTCTAGTGTCCGCCATCGCACTGCAATCGACCTCTGGCTCTGGGCACTCTGGCAAACACATTGGTGGTTGTCTTGCCCTTCCTCTCTGCATGTCATCCTGCAGTTGCTCTACAACCGATCAATCTCGATTACCTTGACATCTAGATCATAGAACTTTTGTTCCATGATTCTCTCCAGGCTCTCCTGGTTTTGAGTTAGGGTGGCCAACCCTTTCCCAATCCAAAGAGTTGATGCTATCAAGTAGCCAAGCTGCTCTTTTTTGGTCTTCAAGAAATACTCGGATGCCTCCTCTTGAGTTGGCATCTTGGCAGCCTTCTCCTTCTTTGCCTTCTCCTTCTTCTCCTGAGCTTGGACTAATTGTGGATTGATACGTCTCCGTCGTATCTACTTTTCCAAACACTTTTGCCCTTCTTTTGGACTCTAACTTGTATGATTTGAATGGAACTAACCGGACTAACGTTGTTTTCAGCAGAATTGTCATGGTGTAGTTTTATGTGCAGAAAACAAAAGTTCTCGGAATGACCTGAAACTCCACGGAATTTCTTAGAATAAATAATAAAAAATCGTCGCCAAAGATGAAGGCCAGGGGGCCCACACCCTGTTCACGAGGGTGGGGGGCGCGCCCCTCCCCCCTGGGCGCGCCCCCTACCTCATGGGCCCCCTAGTGGCCCTCCGATGCCAACTCCAACTCCATATATTGGCTTTCGAGGAGAAAAAAATCAGAGAGAAAGTTTCATCGCGTTTTATGATATGGAGCCGCCAAGCCCTAATCTCTCTCGGGAGGCTGATCTGGAGTCCGTTCGGGGCTCGGAGAGGGGATTCATCGCCGTCGTCATCATCAACCATCCTCCATCACCAATTTCATGATGCTCACCACCGTGCGTGAGTAATTGCATCGTGAGGCTTGCTGGACGGTGATGGGTTGGATGAGATTTACCATGTAATCGAGTTAGTTTTGTTAGGGTTTGATCCTAGTATCCATTATGTTACGAGATTGATGTTGCTATGACTTTGCTATGCTTAATGCTTGTCACTAGGGCCCGAGTGCCATGATTTCAGATCTGAACCTATTATGTTTTCATGAATATATGTGAGTTTTAGATCCTATCTTGCAAGTCTATAGTCACCTACTATGTGTTATGATCCGGCAACCCCGAAGTGACAATAATCGGGACCACTCCCGGTGATGACCATAGTTTGAGGAGTTCATGTATTCACTATGTGCTAATGCTTTGTTCCGGTTCTCTATTAAAAGGAGGCCTTAATATCCCTTAGTTTCCAATAGGACCCCGCTGCCACGGGAGGGTAGGACAAAAGATGTCATGCAAGTTCTTTTCCATAAGCACGTATTACTATATACGGAATACATGCCTACATTACATTGATGAACTAGAGCTAGTTTTGTGTCACCCTATGTTATGTTTGTTACATGATGAACCACATCCGACGTAATTATCCATCATTGATCCGGTGCCTACGAGTTTTCCATATACTGGTTTACGCTTATTTACTTTTCTGTTGCTACTGTTACAATCACTACAAAATACCAAAAACATTACTTTTGCTGTCTTTACTTTTGTTACCGTTACCACCACTATCATATTACTTTGCTACTAAACACTTTGCTGCAGATACTAAGTTTCCACGTGGGGTTGAATTGACAACTCAGCTGCTAATACTTGAGAATATTCTTTGGCTCCCCTTGTGTCGAATCAATAAATTTGGGATGAATACTCTAGCCTCGAAAACTATTGCGATCCCCTATACTTGTGGGTTATCAAGACCTTTTTCTGGCGCCGTTGCCGGGTAGCATAGCTCTATTCTTTGAGTCACTTGGGATTTATATCTGCTGGACACTATGAAGAACTTGAAAGACGATAAGACAAAAATTTATCCCTCAACTACGAGTGGAGGTAAGGAACTGCCATCTAGCTCTGCACTAGATTCTCCTTCTGTTATGAGTAAGTTTGCGACACCTAAACCTACTACTGCTATTGATTCTGATATGTCGCATGTTATTGATGATGCCATACGCTATGCATGATACTTATGATGAAACTACTTCTATGCTTGATACTACTGTGCCACTCGGTGAATTTCTTGATGAGCAAATTGCTAGGTCTAGAGAAAGAGAAATTAATGAACCTGAACACGATGATGTCAGTGATGATGGGCCTATGCCTTCTATTCCTGAGGGTTATCTTTTTAGTGCTGAATCTTTTGAAGCTATTGTTGCTTGCCAGTATAGTCGTGAACGTAAGAGGTTGCTAACTAAGTGGAGTAAAGAATATTTTAGAGGAAGGATGAGACCCGATCCTGCTTTTGCTACTTCACCTATCTATGTTCCTGATTATGATTATTATGATATTTCTGTCGATCCAGATATAATTACTTTGGTTGAATCTGATCCTTTTTATGGCCATGAATCTGAAACTGTGTAGGATCGAAAGTATGTCTAGAGGGGGGGTGATTAGACTACTTGACAAATTAAAAGTTTAGCCTTTCGATTAGGACAAGTTTTTAGCAAGTTCACAATGATGATCAAGTCAAGTATCACCCTACACATGCAATTCTAGAGTAATGGCAGCGGAAAGTAAATTGCACATGTAGTAAATAGAGGTGGAGAAGAGCAAACGCAATTTGGAGACACGGAGATTTTTCTCGTGGTTCCGATAGGTGGTGCTATCGTCAATCCACGTTGATGGAGACTTCAACCCACGGAGGGTAATGGCTGCGAGAGTCCACGGAGGGCTCCACCCACGAAGGGTCCACGAAGAAGCAACCTTGTCTATGCCATCATGGCCTACGCCCACGGAGGACTAGCCTTACTCGGGGTAGATCTTCACGAAGTAGGCGATCTCCTTGCCCTTACAAACTTCTTGGTTCAACTCCACATCTTGACGGAGGCTCCCAAGCGACACCTAACCAATCTAGGAGGCACCACCCTCCAAAAGGTAATAGATGGTGTTGGTGATGATGAACTCCTTGCTCTTGTGCTTCAAATGATAATCTCCCCAACACTCAACTCTCCTCACTGATTTGGCTGTGGTGGAAGAAAGGATTGAGTGGAAAGCAACTTGGGAAGGCTAGAAATCAAGTTTCATATGGTGGGAGTGGAGCAACTTGATCTCAACACAAGGGTAGGTAGTTTTCTTCTCGAAATGTAAGGTAGGAGTGGTAGTTCTTTTCGATGGCTCTCTCCACGAATGAAGAGGAGGTGGAGGGTATTTATAGCCTCCACACAAAATCCAACCGTTACACACATTTGACCAATCTCGGTCGGACCGAAGTTGACAACTCGGTGAGACCGAAAGTTCAAATCTTGTGAGCGTTGGGATTTTCGTGGGACCGAAAATACAATCTCGGTTAGTCCGATTCTTCCAAAGACTAGGGTTTGCCATTCTCGGTGGGACCGACTTTATCATCTCGGTGACACCGATTTGAGTACAGAAGGTTACAGAAGGTTGGCAACACTAGTTTCGGTAGGACCGAGTTTGGAATCGGAAAATCCGAAATTTCTAGGGTTTGGGTATATGGCAGAGGTGGTTCATCTCGGTGTGACTGAGTTTATAGAATCGGTGGGACCGAGATTACTTATGAGTATATGTTGGAATGAAAGATTGCTGATAGTTTGGAAGATAAATCACTAAGCACTTTGAGCAACCAGATCATCATCATAACCTCATCCCCTTTTAATAGTATTGGCTTTCCTATGGACTCAATGTGATCTTGGATCACTAAACCAAAAATAGAGTCTTGAGCTTTTGCCAATGTTTTCCTTAGCATTTTGAGGGGTCCACATCATCGGTCATTGCCATACCCATATCATGAACTTTACGAAATATTCTCAAGAAACAATTAGTTCAATGATATATATGTTGTTATTAATGACCAAAACCACCCGGGGATTAGTTGCACTTTCAATCTCCCCCTTTTTGGTAATTGATGACAACATATAGATCAAAGCTTCGACAAATGATATAATCAATGAATAACATCGTCGCTTTGAGAAGTATGTGATAAGCAAGAGCTCCCCCTAAATTTGTGCATTATTTGAGATTTGCGTTTGAATGCAAATGCACAATCGATTAGGATCATGGGTCACTCTTCCATGTCACATACATCTTGGTGGAGCGCACAAAATGATAAGAATGAATAGCATGCACCCAATCACCAAGACATGAGTAAATGATCATACAAGATATGAATAGAATATGATAAGCATTAAGCACACATTAAGGCATAGTATGATCAAGCACTCATCAAAGTAGAGCAAACGTAGTATCAAACACACGAAATGTCTCGGAAAACTCAAAAGTATCTCAAGGAAAACCGCAAACGAAAGAGCAAAAAAAAACGAGCACTCTCTCTCGAAGTCCTATGATCTATACAATTTCTCCCCCTTTGGCAACAAGTTACCAAAAAGTTCGAAAGGTATAGAGCTAAACGTCACTAGGGACTCTGCTGGCGGCTCTATGCAGGTTGATGGAGTGGAGATAGCTGCATCTGCAAAGGCTTCGCTGAAGTCTGTGGAGCTGGAGGAGTGGACTTTGGAGCTGGAGCTGGAACCGATGGAGCTGTGGGAGGTGTCTTGTCTGATAGCACCGGGTCATCCTTTGGAATAGCAGTGATCTGGGCTTTGTGGGGACCGGAGCAGGCTGCTCATAGTCATCCTCGACAAGGTCATCCTGCATCTCCTTCATGAGCTCTGCCTTCTCCTCTTGGCTTCCTCGATATCTGCCTCAAGCTTGTTGACGGTGACTGCACTTGATCGACTTGACATCGAGCATGGAACTTGTCTTCAACTATCCTCTCAAGACTCTCCCGAGGCGCACTATCTTTGGCCAGGCGTAGTTCAATCCTCTGGGTAGCTTCAAGAAGCTGTTCTCCAACGCTCTTGGGTTTCTTCTTCTTCTTTGCTTCCTTCTCGACTTTAGCTTGTTTGGCAGCTTCAGGACTTAGCTTGTCCTTCAACAGATGTGGGATCATCCTCGGTCATCACAACTTCATTATCTTCATGTTCAGGCTGCAAAGTGGCAAGTGGGGTCTATCCAACAAGTAGGTGTCCGTGCCAAACTTGGCATTGATGAGCATCTGAATGTGCGGAGCAAACCCACATGACCTCTTACTCGTGCTTCTTTGTCCTCTTGATAGTCTCAACTATCAGGTCCATCACCTTGAAAGGTGCCTTCTGATCTAGAATATGCAGCATGTTGATAGAATAGCCTCTTATCATGCGATGGTCTCCAGACTTGGGCATCAAGGTATGCCTCAGAATTGTGTTCGTGGTTGGGAGACCTGCCTGAAGATGATACACTGAACCAAGCTTCCATAGCTCTACATCCTTGGCTGGTACCTCATTGTACATGTTCTTCATTGACTCATGATTCTTCTTGGGGATTCCATAGACATCTACATCATCATCTCTTGATACTGGAGCATTCAGTAGTGCAGCCCACTCTTCAACAGTTGAAGAGAATCTCTGTCCTTCAGTCATCCATACAATTCTGCCATCTGGATAGAAGTGTGCTGTGGCATAGAATTGCATGATCATCTCATCATTCCATGCTGTCAGTTTCTGACCAACGAACTCTGCAACTCCACATGCAGTGAAGCTCTCATGCACATGTGGGAAGTAGTCTCTGTGCTCTTCACTGTCAATGTATGCCCAGTCAACATATCTAGTGTCAGCAACAATGGGCTTCTTGTCCATGAGTACTGTCTCATAGAAATCTTGTTGCTCTATGGTGTGGAACCTTGAGTCAACAGCTGTCCTTCTCCTGGAGGCATATGGATCAACTTGCCTCCATAGCCTGAGACCTTTGTCCTTCCTTTCCTTCATATTTTCTGCTCGAGGATGAGCATCATTATGGTGGCGGTTTACATGCGAAGTTTGACAACACATGTGCCTCTTCATCTAACTCAGCTGGTGGCACATTGTCCTTCTTCTTCTCTGAAGCAGGAATGTTTCTTACTATTTTCTTGGGCTTAGCAAAGAGGCTTGGCTTGAGCTGCCTTCTTTGGAGCTGATGGCTTAGATTTGGTAGGTGCTCCCCCTCGATGGCATCTCCCATCAACTTAGGCTTCGAGGAGGTGGGGTGCTTCCTCATCGAATCATCATCAGCTTCATCATGTACTATCCTCTTCCTCTTGGAAGTTTTCTTTACCTTGCTCGAGGTTTCTTCTTCCATGCTCAACTTCTTTGCAACTGTGGACTTCTTCACTTTGCTGGTGCCTTTCTTGGTTTGTTGCCCTTGATGCTCTTTGGCAACCACTTTCCTCTTAGGCTTGGATGTGATCTCTTCCTCAGCAACAAAGTCAGAGTCCTCTTCATCAGAATTTCTCTTCTTCCTGGCCCTGGTGGCAGCAGGAGGCAAACCACTTGGGGTGCTCCTCTCTCCATCATCAGAAAAACTGCTGGCTTCAGGACTAGTGCCTGCCTCTGGAATTGCAACTGGTGATTCAGACCTGTTCTGGCTGTCACTTGCATCTGACATGGCTGACAACCTGTGAATAGAATAGGTATAGGCAGAATAGAAGAGTTATCACAAACTGCAGAAGTTTTTGCAAAAAAATGAGTTCAAATTTCAGTTTTAGGTTTTCACAGAATGCATTTCGGTCTGACCGAGTCTAAAATTCGTGAATCAAGTGTCTAAACAGAACCATTCACACCACTTTCGGTTGGACCGAAATGGGTTTCGGTCTAGCCGAGAGCACTAGGGTTTCACTGAATCCTCATTTCGGTCTTACCGATTTGCACAACTCGGTTGGACCGAAAAGTGTAGTGCAATGGCCAGAGGCCAAATCGGTCAGTCCGAGAATGTAGAATCGGTCACACCGAGATGTGTTCGGCGGAAACCTAACCCTAAAATTTTCACTCGAATTTCGTTCTAAGATCTAATCTGCTGGATAGGAAGATTTGAAACGTGGCAAGAAGCTAGGCAAAACCTATCTTGCATTGAATCAGAGGTTGAAGCACGAGAGGGATCGAAACTCACCCAACTTGGTGGAGTTTCACTACGGCGGCAACGGCGCGATGAGATTGACCGTTGACGGCGACGGAGACTGCGGCGAGGGCGCCTGAGCGGACAACGGAGACGATCCGGAGACCACGGCGACGGCAAAGAAAGGGTTTGGGGCGAGGCGGTTTGAAGAAATAATCAACGCGCTGCCCTCGGTATATATACCCTTCGGTGTCGGTGGGACCGAGTTGAAAACTTCGGTGGCACCGAGATGGTTAACGCAAGCGATTACTCACTTCGGTCATGCCGAATTTGCAACTCGGTTTCACCGATGTGAAAACCTAGATCAATCCAAGTGATTTGGTCCGTCCGATTTGAGTATATTGGTTTGACCGAAAGTACTTAGAAGGTTTTGGAAGTTAAGTTTTGACGGATCGGTGGCTCGAAAGTGCTCCTCACTCGTCTGTCCGAAAAAGACTTGATCAAAGTTTGTGATATAAGCATGAATAGAGTTTGAGACAAGAAAGCACAGATAGCTAGGGGAGGAACTTAGGCATTCTTGTCCATCCATTTGGTCAAAAAGAAAAATCCAAAAGACCAAAGCAACAAATGGATGTCCTCGAATGGATAAAATTATGCATCCAACATGCTCACACAATAAGATAGCAAATGAAATATGTGTCAAACATGCACAAACAAAACTTTAGCAACTAGCACACAATTTGGCGATGACTAGGTCATCTATATATGAGTATATTGACTTAGGAGTCAAAAGAGAACATTTGATCATAGGTCATACTCATCGTTTAAGCACAAGTGGGGTTACCACTTTTACATAAAGCATTAATGTGTTCACATCATTTGAAGATGCTTTAGCTCAATTATTTACAGCAAAGCTCCCCCTTGATGTGAGAACCCCTTTTAAAGGGTCAAACTAACCTTGGGTTGTCGTAGAAGACTTCATGTAGATGTTGAATATGTGGATGCTCAATGTTGATGAAGATCATCAAGAGTTGGGAGCAATCCTTTGGATTCGGGCACTTCCAATACCTACATGGGTTAGTCCCACAAGGAACAAACAGGGATATCCATGGACATAGATTGAAGTACACAATAGATGATGTCCATGAAAGCAATGATTACCTTGTCCCTTGACTTACCAACATGAGGGTTTGTGACTCCATGAACTAGTGCAAGATGTGGAAGTTGATTGCACAAATTCTTGCCAAAATGAATATGAGTGAAGTATGTTGGCGGAGTCACCCTCAAGAACTCTCTAGTTCTTCTTCTTCGGGATCCACATCAACTTGATGGGAATCCTTGGGGTAGTAGTTGAGCTTGTCGAAGTAGAACTTGAAGTTTCCTTGGGAACCCACTTGACCATGGCCTTGGGTGCTTCAATAAATGCATCAATCTCCTCTTGAAGCTTGTCTTTGCCTTTTAGCTTGTGGTCTTGTGGTGGAAGGTCATCTTGAGCTTGTTCCACATTGGAAGAAGTAGGATCATACTTCTCCTTTTGAGAAACAAACTTTGGAGTGGGATATTGACCTTCTTCCCATTCAACACCCTCGGCGTTGAACTTTCGCTCAAAACCAATTCCTTGATTCTTCCGGTGCCTTCCTTGCTTGCGAACAATTTCCTCAAAGTTCTTGCTTCTGGCAAGGCTCTTGTAGACACCTTTCTCTATAATCCCTTTCAATAAACTATTTTCTTGCTCAAGTGAAACTTGGCTTAAAACATTGTTAGTGGAATCAAGAGTACTACTAGAAGTAACAACATTTGATTTAGCATGATTATTGTTACTACTAGATGAAGAATTTTTCTTATGCTTGTCATGCTTAGTTTTAATAGGTGGCAAGAAATTAGACAAGAGAAGTCGTTCGGCAAGATATGAAGAACTCTTCTTTCGAAGATCGTCATTGATAGCTTTTAGAAACTCATGTTCTTGCTCTAGATTGAGCTTCTCGAAGCGTAGCTTCTCATGAGATCTTAGGAGCTCTCTATGATCTTCTTGAGTTGTTTCATGAGCTAACTTAAGAGTGTTTAGTTCTTTAGTTAGACGCCCAATCTCCTTCATAGCATTGTCATTCGACTCTTCTCGACTATAAAGACTACTAGCATGTTCATCATTACTAAGCTCACTAGATTTGTCATGTAAAAGCTCATCTTCACCAAGCAAGTCATCTTCATCACTATCAAAGTCAATAAATTCAGGGTGTGATACCTTGGGGCCTTTTGCCATGAAGCATCTTCCAATTCCCTCATTTGGTGAATCAAATAAGTCATAGGAGTTGGAGTTGGAGGATACGAGAGCAAGACCGGCAACACCTTCATCTTGACTGTATTCGGAGTTGGAGTGATAGCTTCTTTCGGAGTGATTGTCGGAGTCGGAGCCGGAGACCCATTCACCAACATGAGCTTGATGTTTTCTTCTTGTGTAGCTCCTTGATGACTTGTCTTTCCTTTCCGAATCCTTGCTTCTCCGAGAGGATCTTCGTTCATAACGATCATCTCTACTCCTTCTCTCTTTTCGAGGTGACTCTTCTCTTGAGCTTCTTCTTCTTGGAGATTCTTCTCTTCTCTTGTGGGGAGTCGAACACTCATTTGAGTAGTGTCCGAGTCTTCCACAATTGTAGCAGCTTCGATCACGACTAGAAGATCTCTTTTCATCATATGATCTGGACTTTGAGCTTCTTTCCTTGCTTCTACTCTTGTAGAATTTGTTGAAGTTCTTCACCATTAGGCTTATCTCTTCATTGGAAACTAGCTTGTCACTTGAGGTTGTGGGAGCTTCAACTGTAGCTTTGTAAGCACCACTTGACTTGTTGTGAAGCTCTTCCTTATCTTTAAGTGTCATCTCATGAGCAACAATTCTTCCAATGACTTCGGTAGGCTTGAGATTCTTGTAGTTTGGCATCATTTGGATCAAAGTGCACACGGTGTCATACTTTCCATCCAAAGCTCGAGAATCTTCTTGATGATGAATCGGTCGGTCATTTCTTCGCTTCCTAAGCCGGCAATCTCATTGGTGATGAGAGCAAGCCTAGAGTACATTTCAGCGACTCCTTCACCTTCCTTCATCTTGAACTTGTCAAGTTGACCTTGAAGAACATCTAGCTTTGATTCCTTCACGGACTCGGTACCTTCGTGCATTTCGACCAAAGTATCCCAAATCTCTTTTGCATTCTCAAGGCGGCTGATCTTGTTGAACTCCTCGGGACATAAAGCATTGAAGAGAATGTCACAAGCTTGAGCATTGTTCGTAACATCCGCAATTCATCCATTGTAACCCGCGATCCGAACTTTTCCTTCCTCAAAGAACTCACCTTGCAAGCCAGCACAAATAATGCCCCATGCGGCGGGTTATGTCCAAGAATATGCATTTTCATTTTATGCTTCCAACTAGCAAAATTTGAACCATCAAAGTAAGGACCTCTCATTTAAAATTACCTCACTAGGCGCCATACTCTCCTAGGTTGTGAAACCAAGCTTATGGAGTCAATGCAATGAAACCAATCCAATGGAGACCAAAGCTCGATACCACTTGTAGGATCGAAAGTATGTCTAGAGGGGGTGATTAGACTACTTGACAAATTAAAAGTTTAGCCTTTTGATTAGGACAAGTTTTAGCAAGTTCACAATGATGATCAAGTCAAGTATCACCCTACACATGCAATTCTAGAGTAATGGCAGCGGAAAGTAAATTGCACATGTAGTAAATAGAGGTGGAGAAGAGCAAACGCAATTTGGAGACACGGAGATTTTTCTCGTGGTTCCGATAGGTGGTGCTATCGTCAATCCACGTTGATGGAGACTTCAACCCACGGAGGGTAACGGCTGCGAGAGTCCACGGAGGCTCCACCCACGAAGGGTCCACGAAGAAGCAACCTTGTCTATGCCATCATGGCCACGCCCACGGAGGACTAGCCTTACTCGGGTAGATCTTCACGAAGTAGGCGATCTCCTTGCCCTTACAAACTTCTTGGTTCAACTCCACATCTTGACGGAGGCTCCCAAGCGACACCTAACCAATCTAGGAGGCACCACCCTCCAAAAGGTAATAGATGGTGTTGGTGATGATGAACTCCTTGCTCTTGTGCTTCAAATGATAATCTCCCCAACACTCAACTCTCCTCACTGATTTGGCTGTGGTGGAAGAAAGGATTGAGTGGAAAGCAACTTGGGAAGGCTAGAAATCAAGTTTCATATGGTGGGAGTGGAGCAACTTGATCTCAACACAAGGGTAGGTAGTTTTCTTCTCGAAATGTAAGGTAGGAGTGGTAGTTCTTTCGATGGCTCTCTCCACGAATGAAGAGGAGGTGGAGGGTATTTATAGCCTCCACACAAAATCCAACCGTTACACACATTTGACCAATCTCGGTCGGACCGAAGTTGACAACTCGGTGAGACCGAAAGTTCAAATCTTGTGAGCGTTGGGATTTTCAGTGGGACCGAAAATACAATCTCGGTTAGTCCGATTCTTCCAAAGACTAGGGTTTGCCATTCTCGGTGGGACCGACTTTATCATCTCGGTGACACCGATTTGAGTCTGGAAGGTTCTGAAGGTTGGCAACACTAGTTTGGTAAGACCGAGTTTGGAATCGGAAAATCCGAAATTTCTAGGGTTTGGGTATATGGCGAGGTGGTTCATCTCGGTGTGGTGAGTTTATAGAATCGGTGGGACCGAGATTACTTATGAGTATATGTTGGAATGAAAGATTGCTGATAGTTTGGAAGATAAATCACTAAGCACTTTGAGCAACCAGATCATCATCATAACCTCATCCCCTTTTAATAGTATTGGCTTTCCTATGGACTCAATGTGATCTTGGATCACTAAACCAAAAATAGAGTCTTGAGCTTTTGCCAATGTTTTCCTTAGCATTTTGAGGGGTCCACATCATCAGTCATTGCCATACCCATATCACTGAACTTTCTGAAATATTCTCAAGAAACAATTAGTTCAATGATATAGATGTTGTTATTAATTACCAAAACCACCCGGGGATTAGTTGCACTTTCAAACTGTTGTGGCACATCTTCGTAAGTTAGATGATATAGCTGCCCTGTTTACTAATAACCTGAGATCACGCCACTTTTATAAACTCAAAATATTTCCATTCTCATTAAAGGGTGATGCTAAGAAATGGTTTAATTCTCTTGATCCTGCTTGTGTGCAAAGTCCCCAGGATATGGTTTATTACTTCTCTGCTAAATATTTCCCAGCTCATAAGAAACAAGCTGCTTTGAGGGAAATATACAATTTTGTGCAAATTGAAGAAGAGAGTCTCCCACAAGCTTAGGGGAGGCTTCTCAAGTTACTTAATGCTTTGCCTGATCATCCTCTTAAGAAACATGAAATATTTGATATCTTTTATAATGGACTAACTGATGCTTCCAGAGATTACCTGGATAGTTGTGTTGGTTCTCTTTTCAGGAAAAGAACACCGGATGACGCTGAACTTCTATTGAATAATATGTTGGCTAATGAAAATAATTGGGCACCTCCCGAGCCAGCTCCTGAGCCAACTCCTGAGCCTATTACTGAGCCTATTCCTAAACCAACTCCGAAGAAGAGAGGTGTTCTATTTCTCAGTCCCGAAGATATGCAAGAGGCAAAGAAATCTATGAAAGAAAAAGGTATTAAAGCTGAAGATGTTAAGAATTTACCTCCTATTGAAGAAATACATGGTCTTAATTTACCGCCTGTTGAAGAAGTATATGATCTCAATTACTTTTTTACTGAAGAACCTCCCAATATCCCGACACAGGTAGTAAAGGTAAATTCTCTCTATAGATATGATAAAGGTGAAGTTCCTCCTACTAAAATTGCTAGTCGGTGCTTGGATGAGTTTGATGACTTTATGTTTAAGCAAGATGATTTTAATGCTTATTTTGGTAGACAATTAAAACAGAATATCTTTATGATTAAACGCTTGAGTGATTATATGGCTGATATTAGAGGTGAACTTAAACTTGTTAACAAGCATGCTTCTATGGTTACCACTCAAGTAGAACAAGTACTTAAAGCTCAGAAAGAAGTGCTTGATGAAATGAATAGTAAGAAAATTGATTATCTTTGTTAGAGTGGCTACTAGAACTGGTAGAATGACTCAGAACCTTTGTATCCGAAGGCCACCCTAAGAGAATCGAGCAAGATTCTCGGAGAAATAATATTGATATGCCTAGTTCCTCTAAGAGGAAGAAAAAGAAAATGATAGGACTGTGCAAACTTCTAGTGAACCTATTCTGTGAACCACCGAGAATCCAAATGACATCTCTATGTCCGATTTGAAACACAATCGGTGATGAACATGAACCTAGTGATAATGTTAATGATAATGTTCATGTTGATTCTCAACCTAGTAATGATAATGATGTAGAAGTTGAACCTGCTGTTGATCTTGATAACCCACAATCAAAGAATCAACGTTATGATAAAAGAGACTTCGTTGCTAGGAAACACGGTAAAGAAAGGGAACCATGGGTTCAGAAACCCATGCCTTTTCGTCCTAAACCATCCAAGAAAAAGGATGATGAGGATTTTGAGCGCTTTGCTGAAATGATTAGACCCATCTTTTTGCGTATGCGATTGACTGATGTGCTCAAAACAAATCCTTATGCTAAGTATATAAAGGATATCATTACTAATAAAAGAAAGATACCTGAAGCTGAAATTTCCACCATGCTTGCTAATTACACTTTTAAGGGTGGAATACCAAAGAAACTTGGAGATCCCGGAGTGCCTACTATACCATGCTCCATTAAGAGAAATTATGTTAAAACTGCTTTATGTGATCTTGGAGCCGGTGTCAGTGTTATGCCTCCCTCTTTATATCGTAGACTTGACTTGAATAAGTTGACACCTACTGAAATATCTTTGCAAATGGCCGATAAATCAACTGCTATACCTGTCGGTATTTGTGAGGATGTGCCTGTTGTGGTTGCAAATGTTACTATTTTAATGGACTTTGTTATTCTTGATATTCCCGAGGATGATAGTGTGTCTATTATTCTTGGAAGACCTTTCCTTAACACTGCAGGGGCTATTATTGATTACAACAAAGGCAATGTCACTTTTCATGTTAATGGCAATGAGCACACGGTACACTTTCCGAGGAAACAACCTCAAGTTTATAGTATCAACTCTATTGGAAAAGTTCCATCGATTATATTTGGAGGTTTCGAATTTCCTCTCCCAACTGTCAAGAAAAAGTATGATATTCTTATTGTTGGGGATTTTCATATCCCCGTTGAGGTAACTTAGTGTCATTCAAAATTTCTCCGGTTCCGGGATTATTCGGAATGAGTTTGTTAACAAGACTTGATCAACCTTGTTAGCGGGTTCATTTTGATGATCACGAGATGGATGAAACTAGAAGCACAACCTTCTGTACCCTCTTTATATTTTCTGTTATTTAGTAGAAATAAAGTAAAATAGTATTTTTTTCATCTGTTTCCTGACTTATCCGTGCAATATAAAAATACCCCGAAAATAAAAGTCCTCAGAATGCCATGCAAATTTAATATGATTTTTTTGGGAATATTTGAGAATTTACTGTGCAAAAATTACCACGGGGGGAGCTGCCACCTGGTCACGAGGGTGGAGGGCGCGCCCTGCCCCCCTGGGCGTGCCCCCTGCCTCGTGGGCCCACGGTGGCCCTCCTCCACTTATCCCTGCACCCATCTTCTTCCTCTGTCTCACACAAACACGAAAACCCAACTCAAGCACGAGTTCCAGCCCCCGTTGCTGTGATTTTCGATCTCCTTGCTTAAAGCACCTCTTGCAAAACTGCTTGGGGAGATTGTTCCTTGGTATGTGACTCCTCCATTGGTCCAATTAGTTTTTGTTCTAGTGCTTTATTCATTGCAAATTTGTGCTGCATAGGTGACCATGTTCTTGAGCTTGCATGTCAAATTTATATGGTTCCAAGTAGTTCTAATGCTTTATATAGGCTCTAGGCACTTGTGGGAGTTGTTGCTATCAATTTTATTGAAGTTGGTTCACTTTTATTTGAAGTTACTAAAAATTTCAGATTGTTTCAGAAATAATGAAGAGACTTTTGAGGGGCTCGTCGAGTCAAGCTCTAAGGAAAAACAAAAGGAAGAAGAGGAGAAGCCCAAATTTAATTTACCAAGACCGCTGGATGTCCGGCCGTGTGAATGGCCCTCCGATGACTTCTTGAGGAGAGACGGGATTTATGATGATTTCTATTTATTGATTGAGAACGCCGGCCTCACCAACTTCCTCCGCGACCAACGTCATCAGTATCTCTTACTCACAAATACTTTTGTGCAAAACTTCTACTTTTTCCCTAAGAAATATCCTCCTACAGTAGAGTTTCATTTATATGACGTTGTTAAAGTAATGACATTAGAAGAATTCTGTGAGGTTTGCAGAATACCCTTTGAGGGCACCTTAGATGAACCCCGCCGTAACGAAGTAGAAGCTTTTATTAACACTATCACGGTGGGAGAAACCAGGAAGGTTTCTGATGCGAGGATCACTAGCATTCATTATCCTGTTTTACGCTACTTTGCCATATTTCCTAGTCGTTGCTTAATTGGATGCGGGAACTGTGGGAACCTTAGTATTCCTGATATTATTATTTTGCTCCATGGTTTATACCGCAATAACTCTGTTAGTTTGGGTAGAATTTTTGCTAGACAGTTAAGTATGAACCGTACTAAGGGCCCCATCTTTGGAGGCATTTATGCTTCGCGCCTAGCTGAACATTTTGAAATACCTATTAGGCATGCGGAGAAAGAAGAAACAGTGTTGCCCCGTGCTTATTTAGATTATAAGAGTATGATAGCGCATGATTTTCTTGTTAAGAGTCGCGATGGGGAGCTCAAATATAAATTATACTTTGATGAATATCACCCTGAGACTATTACTTTGCCTGCTCCTTCTTTGTTTAAATTGTATGCAGAGCCTCACATTGTTCCGTGGGCAGCCGTTCAAGCCTATCGGAATCCTGCACCAGCCCCGGAACCGGAGCCTCAAGAGGAGCCTCCGCGAATGTCGGTTTATTCTTGGGATCCTGAGACGGTTGCCAGCCAGTGGCAATCAGAGTCCTCTTCATCACATTATGATCCCAACTACGCTACGTCACACTACGACCCCAGCTTCACCTACGGATATCCGCCAGGCCATACCTAGCAATAGACCAACTTAGGCCAAAAGCCTAAGCTTGGGGGAGTACGTATTCCCACCGACATTACATTTATGTTCACACACACTCATTGCTAGATGTCGGTGCTCATACTTTTTCACTGTAATATCCATGCTAGTTTATTTTTCTTTTTCCTGCTTTCTTCTTGTGTGTTTGATAAACCTTAAGAAAAACCAAAAAAATTAGTTAGTTTACTTTCCATGCTTGTAGTAGAATTAAAAAGGAAACCCAAAAATATTTCCCATTCTTCTTTTACTTGTTGGGAGCTTTCCCGTGTAAATAGTTTTTATTTCTTTTTCTTTCTTTGGGGGTTGAGAAGACCATATTGAAAATGCTTAGTGGCTCTTATATGCATGATCATCTATTTAACTTAGAGCCCATATTACTTGTCTTCTCTCTTGAGTTGAATGCTTGCAGATTCCAGCTTAGTCCAATGCACGTGCACTCTTATTATTATTCACACCGTTCGGTCGTGCAAGTGAAAGGCAATAATGATGATATATGATGGACTTATTGGGAAGAGAAAAGCTGGTATGAACTCGACCTCTCTTGTTTTTGTAAATATGATGATTCATCGTTCTTGATTCAGCTATTATGAAGTAAACATATTTGCAATGACATTTAGAGATTATAGTTGCTTGTGCCATGCTTGATTAGCTATGAGTTATAATGGTTTACCTTGCGTGCCAACATGCTATTAGAAAGATTATGATGTGGTATGATGGGGTGGTATCCTCCTTTAAATGCATTGAGTGACTCGACTTGGCACATGTTCACGCATGTAGTTGAATCCAATCAACATAGCCTTCATGATATTTATGTTCATGGTGGATTATATCCTACTCATGCTTGTACTCGGTGTGAATTAATTTTAATGCATGTTTACGACTGTTGTCGCTCTCTCGATTGGTCGCTTCGGTCTTTTGCTAGCCTTCACTGCACTAAGCGGGAATACTGCTTGTGCACAAACTCCTTAAACCCCAAAGTTGTTCCATATGAGTCCACCATACCTTCCTATATGCGGTATTTACCTGCCGTTCCAAGTAAATTTGTATGTGCCAAACTCTAGACCTTCAAATAAACATTCTGTTTTGCATGCTCGAATAGCTCATGTGTCAACTAGAGCTGCCCTTATCTTCCGTGTTAGGCGGATTAATATCAAGAGGAGTGGACTCCGCTCCTCATTCACGAGAAAATGGCTGGTATCCGGGATGCCCAGTCCCATGCTTCGTGCAAACTAAATCAAAATAACTGCAAACAAAACTCCCCTTGGGACCCGTTGAATGTTGGAGGCACTCGTTGTTTCGAGCAGCCATGGATTGATGCTTGTGGAGGAGGGGGAGTATAACCTTTACCATTCTGTTTGGGAACCGCCTATAATCTGTTTAGCATGGAAGATATCTTCATCTCATAGTTGTTACGTTGACAATGAAAGTATACTACTCAAAATATAATTTATCTCTATTTCAAAACCGAGCTCTGACACCTCTACAAATCCCTGCTTCCCTCTGTGAAGGGCCTATCTATTTACTTTCATGTTGAGTCATCACCCTTCTTATTAAAAAGCACCCGCTGGAGAGCAAACTGTTGTTTGCATTCATTATAATTGGTTTATATTGGGTACGACTTGACTGGATCTCTTTTACCATGAATTACAATGTTTAGTCAGTCCTTGATCTTTAAGGGTGCTCTGCATTTATGTTTTGCGGTCTCGGAAAGGGCTAGCGAGATGCCATTTTTGTTATATCATGTCATAATTATTTTGAGAAAGTGCTGTCATCCGAGTTTTATTATTATGGCTCGCTAGCTGATTATGCTATTGATATGAGTAATTGTGAGACCTACGTGTCATTGTGAGTATGGTTAGTTCATAATAATTGCTGAAACTTGAATGCTGGCTTTTCATGTTTACAACAATAAGAGTAAACAGAGTTTGTAAAAGATTTTCTTTTTCTCTTACTGTTTGTCAACTGAATTGCTTGAGGACAAGCAAGGGTTTAAGCTTGGGGGAGTTGATATGTCTCTGTCGTATCTACTTTTCCAAACACTTTTGCCCTTGTTTTGGACTCTAACTTGTATGATTTGAATGGAACTAACCCGGACTGACGCTGTTTTCAGCAGAATTGCCATGGTGTTGTTTTATGTGCGAGAAAACAAAAGTTCTCGGTATGACCAAACTCCACGGAATATCTTAGAATAAATAATAAAAATCCTCGCTAAAGATGAAGGCCGGGGACCCACACCTGTTCACGAGGGTGGGCGCGCCCCTCCCCCTTGGGCGCGCCCCCTACCTCGTGGGCCTCCTGGTGGCCCTCCGACGCCAACTCCAACTCCATATATTGGCTTTTGGGGAGAAAAAAATCAGAGAGAAAATTTCATCGCGTTTTACGATACGGAGCCGCCGCCAAACCCTAATCTCTCTCGGGAGGGCTGATCTAGAGTCCGTTCGGGGCTCCGGAGAGGGGGATTCGTCGCCGTCGTCATCATCAACCATCCTCCATCACCAATTTCATGATGCTCACCACCGTGCGTGAGTAATTGCATCGTAGGCTTGCTGGACGGTGATGGGTTGGATGAGATTTACCATGTAATCGAGTTAGTTTTGTTAGGGTTTGATCCCTAGTATCCATTATGTTCTGAGATTGATGTTGCTATGACTTTGCTATGCTTAATGCTTGTCACTAGGGCCCGAGTGCCATGATTTCAGATCTGAACCTATTATGTTTTCATGAATATATGTGAGTTTTAGATCCTATCTTGCAAGTCTATAGTCACCTACTATGTGTTATGATCCGGAAACCCCGAAGTGACAATAATCGGGACCACTCCCGGTGATGACCATAGTTTGAGGAGTTCATGTATTCACTATGTGCTAATGCTTTGTTCCGGTTCTCTATTAAAAGGAGGCCTTAATATCCCTTAGTTTCCAATAGGACCCCGCTGCCACGGGAAGGTAGGACAAAAGATGTCATGCAAGTTCTTTTCCATAAGCACGTATGACTATATACGGAATACATGCCTACATTACATTGATGAACTGGAGCTAGTTCTATGTCACCCTATGTTATGACTGTTACATGATGAACCACATTCGACCTAATTACCCATCATTGATCCGGTGCCTACGAGTTTTCCATATGTTGGTTTACGCTTATTTACTTTTCCGTTGCTACTGTTACAATCACTACAAAATACCAAAAACATTACTTTTGCTGTCTTTACTTTTGTTACCGTTACCACCACTATCATATTACTTTGCTACTAAACACTTTGCTGTAGATACTAAGTTTCCAGGTGTGGTTGAATTGACAACTCCGCTGCTAATACTTGAGAATATTCTTTGGCTCCCCTTGTGTCAAATCAATAAATTTTGGTTGAATACTCTACCCTCGAAAACTGTTGCGATCCCCTATACTTGTGGGTTATCATGGATCATCTTCATTCATGAAAACCTCATTGTCCTCAAAGTCTGGATAAATTGGAAAATGTTCCTTATCCAACTGATATTTCCCTATGCCCATCTTGGAGTTGATCAATTCTTGAATCTGAGGTGCATATCCACATCTCCTCTTCTGATCTGCTGCAGTCCTTTTGATTGTTTCAATGATGAGGCTCATGACTTTGAATTTCTGGGGCACATCAAACACATGCAGCATGTTGATGGCATGCCCTCTGATGATGTTATGGTCACCTGACTTGGGCAACAGAGTGTGCCTCAGAATCCAATTTATGGTTGCCAACCCTGACAGCAGAAAGTGAACTGATCCAAACTTGTGAGTCTCAACAGCCTTGTCAGGAATCTCCTTGTACATGTGAGCCATTGAATTGTGACCCAACTTCTTCTTTGCATATATGTCCAAGTCATCTTCTTCTTCCTTGGGGGCATTGATCAGACTTGCTCATTCCTCAACAGTGGACTGGTACCTTGTACCTTCAGACATCCACACAATTCTACCATCTGGATAAAAGTGTGCTGTGGAGTAGAACTGCATGATAAGCTCATCATTCCAGTTGGTAAACTTCTGTCCAACAAAATATGCTACTCCACAAGATATAAAGCTCTCCTCCACTCTAGGGTAGTGCTGCTCATTCTCCCTGATGAATTTCCAGTCAACCCACCTCATATCACAGACAATGGGCTTCTTGTCCAACAGAATGGTCTCATAAAAGTCCTGCTGTTCCTTTGTGTGGAACATGTAGTCAACAGCAGTTCTTCTTCTTGAAGCATATGGGTCTTCCATCCTCCACAGCCTCAGCCTTGAATCCTTCCTGATTCTCATGTCCTCACCAGGATGGGCATCATTGTGGTCAGTATCTTGGGCTTGAGCTTTACGAGGACTTGTCCTTCTTCATCTTCATCTTCTGCAACATTGGGCTTTGGGGCCTTGTTCTTTTCAGCAATTTGGAATACTCTGGTATTCCTCTTTGGAGCTTGCTTGGCCTTGGAGGCAGCTTTGGGTGCATATTTGGGCTTGGATGTTGCAGCCCCGACTGATTGCATCTCCCATAAGCTTAGCTGCCTTAGGAGCTGGTGCATCATCCTCTTCCTCTTCATCGAATCCCTTCTCATTGAGGGCTTTCCAAGGACCTTGGCGGTTGTGGTTCTAGCTCTCTTCTTTTCTTGTCCTGATCACCATCATCCTCTGATTCAATTGTGAACTTCATGGTAGCACCAGTGGGGACTTTCTAAGGTTTTGATGGTGCCTCTTTTCTTTGCAGTGCTGTTTGGGTTGAGCTTGAGTGGCACTTGAGTGGACTGCTGGCCTTTGGCATTGGAGTTCTCTTGGCGGGAACTTTCTTCTTCAGCTGGCTTTGTGCTTTGTGCAGAGCCATACTCTTTCTTGAGCACCACTTTCTTGGAAGTGGCCTCATCCTCCTCAGCTTTGTAATCCTCATCTTCTGAGTCTGAGGTTCTCTTCTTCCTTTGCCTAGTTGCAGCCTTAGGCAAGTTGCTAGGAGTGCTTCGCTCCCTTCATCGAAGTTGAGGGACTAGTGCCCTCACTCAAGTCCATGTGCTCTTGGACCTATTCGCTGTCACTCACGATCGGACATCTTGCAAAAAGCTGATTGCTGACCCTGTGAAGAGTTATAGATGAGATAGAATAGATGAGCATCACAAAATGCAGAGATTTTTGCAAAAGGATGATTCAAAAGTTCAGTTTTAGTTTTCCACAGAAAGCATTTCGGATCAACCGATTTTCAAACTCGGTGATACCTAAGCAGTTTTGGAACCTAAACTGATGATCTCGGTTGGACTGAGTCACAGTTCGGTGGCACCGAGACTGCTAGGGTTTCACAGAATCTTCAAATCGGTCGCACCGATTAGTAATTCTCGGTCAGACCGAGAGTCACTTGTGCAATGGCATACGCCAAATTGGTGAGACCGAGTTTTTCAACTCGGTGGGTCCGAGATGGTTTCATGAAACCTAACCTAAAATTTGAATCACATCTAAACTACGGACTATTTTGGTTGGATAGAGGAATCTCAATTGTGGCAAGAATCAATATGAAAACAATGTGCTAGGAACCAGACGTGGATAGCACAAAGATCAAGTCCATACCCTAACTTGGCGGTGGACTTGCTACGGCGGCAACGGCGGGGTCGAATTCCGTTGACGGTGATGAAGACCAGCGATAGGAGGCTGCTGGCAGCGAGGAGACGATTCGGAGACCACGATGGTAGAGCGAGCTATTGCGCAGGCGAAGGGTTTCAGACAAATTTCCAAACTTTTTCCCGTGACTATATATAACCCGAGCCTGTCGGTGTGACCGAGTGGAACAACTCGGTGGCACCGAGATGCCTAACTGTGTTCAGTTACAGCAAATCGGTGAGACCAAAAAGTTCAAATCGGTCGCATCGAGATTGAAAACTCAAATCAACTTGGTGATCTCGGTAGGACCGAAATGGAAGAATCGGTCAGACCGAGAATCACAAAGAGGTTTTGGAAGTTTAAGTCTATGACGAATCGGGGACTCCGAGTGCTCCTCACACAGAGTGGTTCGAATCTGACTTGATCAAATTTTGTGATGTAGCATGAATAGAGTTTGAGATGAGAAAAGCATAGATAGCTAAAGAAGGTTCTTAGGCATTCTTGTCCATCCACTTGGCACAAAGAAAATAATCCAAACAATCAAAACAACAAGTGGATGTCCTTGAATGAGTAAAATATGCACCAACATGCTCACACAATAAGATAGCAAATGAAATATGTGGCAAAGCATGCACAACCAATTCTAGCATCTATCAAACAATTGGCGATGACTAGGTCATCTATATATGAGTATAT
The DNA here is from genome assembly GCA_021437245.1 of Aegilops speltoides. NCBI lineage: Eukaryota > Viridiplantae > Streptophyta > Magnoliopsida > Poales > Poaceae > Aegilops > Aegilops speltoides. The sequence goes on from CM038143.1 coordinate 392,305,269, forward strand.
TGACTTAGGAGTCAAATGAGAACATTTGATCATAGGTCATACTCATCGCTTAAGCTCAAGTGGGGTTACCACTTTTACATAATGCATTAATGTGTTCACACCATTAGAGTTGCTTTGACTCAATTCTTAGAGTTAAGCTCCCCTAGATGTGAGATCTCCCTTAGAGGGATGAACTAACCTTGGGTTTTGTCGATGATGACTTCATGTAGGTGTTGAAGATGTAGATGCTCAATGTTGATGTAGATCATTTGGAGCAATCCTTTGGAGTGAGTTGCACTTTCAACTTACCTACATGGGTTAGTCCCACAAGGAACAAACAAGAATATCCATAGACATAGAGTGATGCACACACAAGATGATGTCCATGAAATCATTAGGTTACCTTGTCCCTTGTCTTACCAACATGAGGGTTTGTGACTCCTTGAACTAGTGCAAGATGTGGAAGTTGATTGCACTTGTTCTTGCCAAAATGATATGAGTGAAAAATGTTGGCGGACTCACCCTCAAGAACTCTCTAGTTCTTCTTCTTCTGGATCCACATCATCTTGATGGGAATCCTTGGAGTTGTAGTTGTACTAGATGAAGTAGAACTTGACGTAGTCTTGGGGACCCACTTGAACGAGGCTTTAGGTGCTTCTTCAAATGAATCAATCTCTTCTCGAAGCTTGTCCTTGCCTTTGTTCTTGTGGTCTTGTGGTGGAAGATCATCTTGAGCTTGTGTTCCCTTGAAGGAAGTAGGATCATACTTCTCTTGTTAAGGAACAAACTTCGCCTTGGGGTATTGATCTTCTTCCCACTCAACTCCATTGGCATTGAACTTTCGTTCAAAACCAACACCTTGATTCTTCCGGTGCCTTCCTTGCTTGCGTACAATTTCCTCGAATTGCTTACTCCCGGCAAGGCTCTTGTAAACACCTTTCTCTATAATTCCCTTCAATAAGCTATTTTCTTGCACAAGTGTAACTTGGCTAAGAGAATCATTAGTGGAATCAAGAGAACTACTAGAAGCAACAATATTGGATTTGACATTATTATTGTTACTACTAGAGGAAATATCTTTCTTGTACTTGTTATTAGGCTTGACTTGAGGCATGTAAGTAGATAAGAGTAAACGCTTGGCAATGTAAGAAGAACTTTTCTTGCGAAGATCATCATTTACTGCTTTTAAGAACTCATGCTCTTGATCAAGATTGAGCTTTTCAAAGCATAACTTCTCATGAGCCCTTAAAAGTTCTCGATGATCTTCGTAGATAGTTTCATGAGCTAACTTAAGAGAGTTTAATTCTTTAGTTAGAAGCTCAATCTTCTCCTTATCATTGTCATTCGTTTTAGCATGATTAGAATGATTAATTGATGTTTCATCATAGTATTCATCACTAGAGTTGTCAACAAGTAAATCATCATCCACAAGCAAGTCATCTTCATCACTATTGAAATCAACATACTCGGGATGTGTTACCTTTGGACCTTTGGCCATGAAGCATCTTCCAACACCTTCATTCGGTGAATCAAATATGACGTAGGAGTTGGTTGACACAAGTGCTAGACCAGCAACACCTTCATCTTGAGTATATTCGGAGCCGGAGTGATAGCTTCTCTCGGAGTGATTGTCGGAGTCGGAGCCGGATACCATTCACCAACATGAGCTTGATGTCTTCGTTTTGTGTAGCTCCTTGATGACTTGTCCTTCCTTTCCGAATCCTTGCTTCTCCGTGAGGGTCTTCGTTCATAACGATCATCTCTACTCCTCCTCTCTCTTGGTGGTGATTCTTCTCTTTTTCTCCTTCTTCTTGGAGAATCTTCTCTTCTTTTGTAGGGTGTCGTACACTCATTGGAGTAGTGTCCGGGTCTCCCACAATTGTAGCAATTGCGCTCTCGACTAGAAGATCCCTTGTCATTGTAAGACCTTGATTTGGAGCTTCTTTCTTTGCTTCTACTCTTGTAGAATTTGTTGAAGTTCTTCACCATTAAGCTCAATTCTTCATTGAAGGTTGGTTTCTCACTTGATGCTATGGGGGCTTCACTTGAGGCTTTGTAAGCACCACTTGACTTGTTGTGAAGTTCCTCCTTATCCTTGAGTGACATCTCATGAGCAACAATCCTTCCAATGACTTCCGTTGGCTTGAGATCTTTGTAGTTTGGCATCATTTGAATCAATGTGCACACGGTATCATACTTTCCATCCAATGCTCTTAAGATCTTCTTGATGATGAATTTGTCGGTCATCTCTTCACTCCCTAAGCCGACAATCTCATTTGTGATAAGAGCAAGCCTAGAGTACATTTCAGCGACACCTTCACCATCCTTCATTTTGAACTTGTCAAGCTGACTTTGGAGCACATCCAACTTGGATTCCTTGACGGACTCGGTACCTTCATGCATATCAATCAAAGTATCCCAAATTTCCTTTGCATTCTCAAGACGGCTGATTTTGTTGAATTCTTCGGGGCACAATCCGTTGAAGATGATATCACAAGCTTGAGTGTTGTATTGCAGCATCTTCAATTCTTCCGCATTAGCTTCACGGTTTGGTTCTCTCCCATCGAAAAATTCACCTTGCAAGCCAATACAAATAATTGCCCAAACGGCGGAGTTATGTCCAAGAATATGCATTTTCATCTTATGCTTCCAACTAGCAAAATTAGTACCATCAAAGTAAGGACCTCTACCGTGATAATTTCCCTCGCTAGACGCCATACTCTCCTAGGTTGTGAAACCAAGGCTATGACCACCAAAAGCTATGGAAATCAAAGCAAATGGAGACCAAAGCTCTGATACCACTTGTAGGACCTTGAAGTATGTCTAGAGGGGGGTGATTAGACTACTTGACCAATAAAAACTTAACCTTTTCCCAATTTTAGAGTTTGGCAGATTTTAGCTACTTTAGGACAAGTCAAGCAATCATCACACAATTCAAGCAAGCATGCAAAGAGTATATAGGCATCAGAAATTAAAGCATGCAACTTGCAAGAAAGTAAAGGGAAGGGTTTGGAGGATTCAAACGCAATTGGAGACATGGATGTTTTTGGCGTTGAGGGAGTCCTGGACTAGGGGGTGTCCGGACAGCCGGACTATCATCGTCCGCCAGACTCCAAGACTACGAAGATACAAGATTGAAGACTCCGTCTCGTGTCCGGGTGGGACTTTCCTTGGCGTGGAAGGCAAGCTTGGCAATACGGATATGTAGATCTCCTACCATTGTAACCGACTCTGTGTAACCCTAGCCTCCTCCGGTGTCTATATAAACCGGAGGGCTTTAGTCCGTAGGACAACATACATTACAACAATCATACCATAGGCTAGCTTTACGGTTTAGCCTCCTTGATCTCGTGGTAGATCCACTCTTGTAATACCCATATCATCAATATTAATCAAGCAGGGCGAGGGTTTTACCTCCATCGAGAGGGCCCGAACACAGGTAAAACATCGTGTCCCTCGTCTCCTGTTACCATCCGCCTAGACGCACGATTCGGGACCCCCTACCCGAGATCCGCGGTTTGACACCGACATTGGTGCTTTCATTGAGAGTTCCTCTGTGTCGTCACCGATAGGCTCGATGGCGTCTTCAACCAACAACGCTGTCCAGGGTGAGACTTTTCTCCCCGAACAGATCTTCATATTTGGCAGCTTCGCACTGCGGGCTAATTCACTTGGCCATCTGGAGCAGATCGAAAGCTACGCCCCTGGCCGTCAAGTCAGATTCGGAAGCCTAAACTTCACGGCCGACGTCCGCGGATACTTGATCTTCGACGGACTCGAGCCACGGCCGAGCGCGCCGCACTGTGACAATGGGCATGATCTAGCTCTGCCGCCGAACAGTACCTTGGTGGCCGCACATGAATCCGCTTCGGCCATCAGTCCGGAGCCGATCGCCCAGATCAAGGATCGGTGGATAGACGCCGCCTCGGGGGCTTCAACTTCCACGGCGATGGAGCTGAACATTAATCATGTCCCCCGCGAAACTCGTGATTCCGAGGTGCCGGACTCCTTGCCGGACTCCGAACCTCCCACACCCCTACCAATCGATTCGGATTGGGCGCCGGTTATGGAATTCACCGCCGCGGACATCTTCCAACACTCTCCTTTTGGTGACATTCTAAATTCGCTAAAGCATCTCTCGTTATCGGGAGAGTCCTGGCCGGACTATGGCCAGGATGGTTGGGGTACGGACGACGAACAAATTCAGAGCCCACCCACCACCCACTTTGTAGCCACTGTCGACGATCTAACCGACATGCTAGACTACGACTCCGACGACATCGACGCTATGGACGATGATGCCGGAGACGAACAGGAACCAGCGCCTACAGGGCACTGGAAGACCACCTCGTCATACGACATATATATGGTGGATACCCCAAAATACGGGTGTCGGTGTCAAAACCGGCGGATCTCGGGTAGGGGGTCCCGAACTGTGCGTCTAGGCGGATGGTAACAGGAGACAAGGGACACAATGTTTTACCCAGGTTCGGGCCCTCTCGATGGAGGTAAAACCCTACGCCCTGCTTGATTAATATTGATGATATGGGTAGTACAAGAGTAGATCTACCACGAGATCAAGGAGGCTAAACCCTAGAAGCTAGCCTATGGTATGATTGTTGTAATGTATGTTGTCCCACGGACTAAGGCCCTCCGGTTTATATAGACACCGAAGGAGGCTAGGGTTACCTGAGTCGGTTACAATGGTAGGAGATCTACATATCCAGATCGCCAAGCTTGCCTTCCACGCCAAGGAAAGTACCATCCGGACACGAAGGGAGTCTTCAATCTTCTATCTTCGTAGTCTTGGAGTCCGGCGGATAATGATAGTCCGCTGTCCGGACACCCCTAGTCCAGACTCCTCATTAGCCCTGAACCGGTCTTCAATGACGATAAGTCCGGCGTGCATAATGTTCGGCATTGCAAGGCGGGTTCCTCCCCTGAATAATCCAGAGAAGATCATGAACACCAGGATAGTGACCGGCTCTGCAAAAATAATTTCCACATTCCACCGTAGAGAGAATAAAATATACACTAGCTCAATCTGCTGACGTATTATGCGGCGTGATATCACACCGCTACCAAGCCTTTGTTTGAATCATTTTTTACTATTCCACCTCAGCACGTTTAGCGAAGCGGTTTCCTTGGCACGTCTTGTCGAAGCAGAGATCGTGTCCCCTTATTCCGGGATCCTCATCAATACGTGCGTGGGTAACCCAACCGTTCCCGTCGCCACGCTCCTCTATCGAAGGGGAATCCCAAACGGTCACGGAGACGGCCCTTGGTATTTCTTCCCCTTTATAAGAGGACCAAGGCCTGTCCTTGGTCTTCAATCTCGCATCGAATCTCTTCTTCGCTCCCAGTTCCAACACCCAGAGCCTCAGATTCGAGCGCTTCGGATCCTCAATCATGTTCGGCTCCAACCTCCAGGGCCGGTGGTGCCCTCCTCCGTCACGAAGGAGGACATATTGAAGTTGCGTGAAGCCAAGTACCTGGCCTACGAGGTTTCGCACAGGTTGCCTGCCCAAGGGCAGGCCGTGCCCGCCCGAGCCGGTGAATCGTCTGCCAGTATCCCACCTCCGCCGGGTTTAGGCTTCCGACGGATCCCCGTGAGAGGACTCTGTTCTACTACGGGCTGGACTTTCACGACTTGGCTCGAGTCCATCCTCCATATCTCCGCATTTATTATCGTCTGCGAAGCCTTCCTCCGCGTCATCCCCCACTTCGCCTATGGTGAAGACCTTCAAGTGGAGCGAAGATGATCGGGGGCATCAAGCGAGTCTTGGCGGGGCGACCATAAGCAAAAAGGTCGATGCCCCGTGGCCCGAGGGTTCCTTCCAAGAGGAACTTGGACTGTGGTAGCAGGAGTGGTTCTACATCACCGCTCTAAGGGGCAGCAGGCAAAAACCGCCGCCCTTATTCCGCCCGGGACCTCCACGCCAACCGATGTCGTGGGTCGACCAAGGGCTCAAGCTGGGGCCGTCAGGATGTGCCCTCACTGCAGGGCGGATTCGAGACCTCCAAGCGAGGAGATCAACCTGATCAAGGTGATGCAGGTTATGCTAATCAGGCATCTTCCGCCCTGCAAACGCCGTCCTCTCCGTCTATGGGAGTTTAATCCGGAGGGACCTCGTATTCTCCAACACTTTATGGGTGCGACACCCATGGAGATGTACAAGCTGTTCTTGGACCGGGTGGCGTGTCCGGATTCAGTGAGGACGCGAGCCTAAGCGCGATCGCCGGATACTCGGGTAAATAGCTCGAGTCCGGACATTACATTTATATGCCTTTGGAGTTCGTCTCGACCCTTTGTTCTTTTCAGAATTGGTGGCGCGATCAAGGCTGATAAGGTGTCGGCCCCCCTCCCAGAGACCGTGACTTGGAGCCGTCTTTGGTCGAGAATGTTGGAGGTTGCGCCCACAAAAGGGGGCGACGGGGAAAAGAGAGGAGCTAATATTTCGCCCAACGGGGCGACTGAAGATGGGAGGGACTAAGAACCCCTCCATTCAGGGGGAAAAGAGGACCGCCTCCAAGATCCGGAGGCCAAAGCCCCTAAGTGTGGGAAGAAATCCTCACTGGTCCGGCGTCCGGAGAGAATCGGACGCAATCATCGCCAAGGGCCAGCCCTCAACGAGCCGTGAGTATGAAAGAGGAAGTTAATTAGTAAGGAAATACCTTCATTTGTGCTACATGGGTAACGAAACATTTATATCGCGATTCGGATCTGCAGCCTTCTCGAGATGAGTTCATCTTGGGACCTTCTTAGGAGATGATGGAGAGCGATCGCCTCCGTCCATGCGCCGCCAGATGAGGCAAAGCGAACCAAGTGTCATCACGGAGGGCATCACCGAGTCGGAGGCCAGAGAGTTCGGCCCCGCTAGTATCCGCCGGGGATGAAGAATCTGCTTGAGAGGCGTCCATTTCGAAGATCACCGTGCGTTAATGCGTATGGTGATTGGAAGGATTTAAATCCGCCAAAGCGGATTATGAATGCCGCCATGAGTTTGTTGGCGGGATTTGAGGTATGCGAAAATGATGCACCCTTTGTCTTTTAACAGTTACGCATATAAAAATGCGCATTTGATAGATAGTAGCCCCGAGACTCGAGAGGTTGTCGGAAGCAGCAGCATCGAGGATCAATCTCAAGTAATGAATTCCGTCGTTCCTATGCGGTGGCGGATGGTCCGGGCTAGCGGACTAGTGAGTTGGCGAGTTAAATCGGCAACTTGACTTGGCGATGCGGACATCGCGCTTGTCAACAAAGCGACTTGACGAGTCGCAAGGTAAAATATTTCTCCGCAGTCGCTTCATTAAGGGGTTGAAGCCTCCTCTAATAAATTATATGCATCTGTACAGACGGTGCTGCTGCTATGGAGAGTTTTGGGCGAACTTGCTCTAGCTAAGGAGCAAGCCCGAAGAGTAACGCGGCTGCCTCGAGGGCGGCCGAGGAGTTGAAAGCCGAAAAGGTGCGCGACCGCCTAAGCAGAGGCGGAGGTGGCGAATTGGCCATGAAATTAAAGGATCTTGCCGACCGCAATGAGGCTCTTGGAAAGGAGCTCTTATCGGAGCGGAAGACTGAAGAAGGCCACCGAAGCGGTTAAGGATGCCCGCTCTGCAATGCGGGCTATGAAGGAGGAATGCGGGCGGAGAGATCGTGGTGGCAAGCCTTTTTCGCTGCGTCGCGGTTTATGGATGCGAAGTATGCTCAATTTGATCGGCTGTGGAGTCCGGAGGATCCGTATATGGACTTAGCTGCAAGTGCGGCTGATGCCGTTAAGCACTTCCGGAGCCAGGGGGATCACGAGATGGAAGAGCTATATTGGTCTCAATTCCACAGTCCGGATCGCCCACTTCCATTGACAGACCGATTGGCCGAATGGGCCGAGCTAAATAGGTTGTCCGGACTTGCCATGACTGACATCGTGGCCCATGTCTGGCCAGAGAGGTCCTAGGCGACGAGCTACTTCGGCTTACTACAGCAATTCCTTGGGGCGGTGCCGCATATAAAGGAGATGAAGCGGTCGGCCTGCATAGAGGGCGCGCGGATGGCTGTTGCCCGTGTGAAGGCGCATTGTCGTAGATGGGCGCCACCGCTATTGCTGCCGAGGTTGGATGAAGACGGCTCCCTGCCGAGCACTATTTCGGGGAAGTTATGCATGGCGCTCGTGTAATAGAGTCGCAGTGCTCGAAGAATGTAACGTTCAAATGAACGCATTAGTTTGTAAATCGATGATTATGTTATAACTGCTTTTTTATACTTGTGCGTCCAAGTAGTAAAACTTCTCCTATGCGGTCGTTTACGTATACTTTTGTATAACTTGAAAGATGGCAGTCTTCGGCTTCAGCCCCCACGCACAAGGTGCGGGGGTGTTCGCAAAATAGCACGTTTTCACACTTAATTCGACGTCTCGGTCCTGTTTAAGGAGGTGGTAGCGTAGCGAACTAGGCAATCCGGACTATAATGCTTTATCGCTTTGACTTAGCCAGTGGAGGTCGAGGGTGGGGCTACGATATAGCCCCTGGTGGCACCACACATCTCCGGATTCGGGGTGCGTAAGTGCCTGACCGGGAAACGGTCCTTCGTCAAAGCGGGGAATTCTAAACATTCCGGTAGTCGATCGAGTGGCTGACCAGTCTCTCATTTGTATCATAACGATCGATTTTCGGCTTTTCATCGAGGTGCTCGCCCGGCCCGGCGGGGCACAATCGCGATAGTTCTCCGGTGCGCGTTAGCCAATGATACGGAATGTAAGGCAGCAAAACATAGGAGCCGGCAAACCCAACATTTGACCAAAGACATGATTCGAGCTGATGCATATAATGCCTAACTCGAGACGCGAACACTCCCTAAGGTGTTCGGTCTTTATAATAATGGGCAGAACGATGCCCTAAGCCCCTAGTGTCCAGGTACGGGCATGGTCTTCTGACGCGGCCGATGCCAAAGCGTCAGGCTCCGCTTTGGCTATAGGAAGAAACCAAGGGAGAATAACAACAAGAGACAGTAAAAAGGGTTTACGCAGGGTCTTAATCTGAAAAGAATCCTCACAACGGGTCCCTACTGCACGTCTGCGCCTGTCTCTCCGTTGCGCCGTTATCCTGGATGGGTATGCACATTGTTCATCTGTAGAAAGAGAGGAACGATTAGTTTTGAAAACAATACGTGCTGAAAATATGTAGAAAATATAAATAATTAAAGCAGGGTTTGTATGAACCCGCGGTTGTTTATGCGCGCAGCCCCCTGTGAAGGGGTATGCAGCTAGGGAGCCCCTAGCCTACTGACGCCGGATTCGTCTATCCGAGTCCGGGGTCTTTAAGTGACCCTCGCACCGAAATGACGCCACGCGGACCGGGCATCTTGAGTGTAAGAGACGCGTAATGCGGTATAGCGTTGAAGCGGACAAAAGCCTTATGTCCCAAGAGTGCTTGATATTCACTTTCAAATGGGACGATGTGAAAAATTAATTTTTCTCGTCGAGAATTGTTCGGCGATCCGAACACGACTTCTAGTAATATGTAGCCTGTGCACTTGGCGTAAGGGCCTGGCGTCACTCCTTTGAAGGAAGTGTGGCTGTGCCGGATTTTGGCAGGGTTTATCCGCATCCTACGGAATGTTTTTGAATACAGCAGGTTTAAGTCACTGCCTCCGTCCATTAGGACATTAGTAAATTGTAATCCGTATATTATGGGATTCAATATTAGGGGAGTCCGTCCCGTATTTCGAATGCTTTTGGAATAGTCCAGGTGGTCGAAAGTGATTGGCTTAGATATCCAATCTCTACGGTCCGCTGGATTGGACCGCGCGAAGCTCTTTTTAGGAAGTGCCGCACTATTATTCCATATTGTCACATGAAGTGAGTTTACTGCTTTGACCCCTTGTGGGTAAGTCTTTTGTTTTCCGGTGCTCTACTGGTGGGGTTTATCTTCTTCGCTTGACGCGTCGAGCCCCATGTGTTCGGCATTTAGTCGGCCGGACTGTTTAAAAACCCAACAATCAATGTGGGTGTGATTTGCAGGCCTTCCGGGGGTACTATGGATTTGGCATATCCGACCCAAAATCTTGTGTAAGTTGGACAATTCGTCACTGTCATCCTTTAGAGGCTGTGTTTTATTATTGGGCCGCGAGCTTTTGAATCCGGCGTTGACTGCCGTGCTCTTTGGGCTTTTCTCTTTATTCCGGCGCTGTTCTTTTCTGCGCCATGACTTTCCGTTTCCATCTCTTATCTCGGATGTACTTGGGTCGCTGGTGCTGCATCTTGCTAACCAGCTATCCTCTCCCGCACAGAAGCGGGTCATGAGGCTTGTTAGTGCGGACATTGTCCTCGATTTCTCTTGACCGAGGTGCCTGGCGAGCCATTTGTCTCGGACATTGTGCTTGAAAGTTGCTAAGGCTTCGACGTCCGGACAGTCGACTATTTGGTTCTTTTTGGTAAGGAACCTGTTCCAGAATTTCCGCGCTGACTCTCCGGGTTGTTGTGTTATGTCACTTAGATCATCTGCATCCGGAGGACGAACATAAGTCCCTTGAAAATTTGCTCTAAATGCGTCCTCGACCTCTTCCCAACTTCCAACAGTGTTTTCCGGGAGGCTTTTAAGCCAGTGGCGGGCTGGCCCTTTGAGCTCGAGGGGTAGATATTTTATGGCGTGGAGATCGTCTCCTCTAGCCATATGTATATGTAGTATATAATCTTCTATCCGGACTGTGGTCATTGTTCCATCGTAGGCCTCTATGTTGATGGGTTTAAATCCTGCTGGGAATTCATGGTCCAGCACCTCATCGGTGAAACATAGCGGGTGTGCGGCGCCCCTGTATTTGTGTGTGCTACTATCATCGGACACTTGACGTGTTGCCTTGCTTCTTGGGGCCTTCTCCTTTGGCCCATAAATGGACCTGGCTGGGCCATCTATCCTTCCGAGTTCGTTGGTGGATTTATGTGTGGCGCCGCTTTCATAATTTGGCCTGTCATCTGGCCGTCTATCCGACCAGGCAGCCTCGTTATTTTTGGACGGTGGAGGCTCTATGGCCTCCTCGTCGAATTCCGGTAACAGCTTGCGCTTCGGATAGCTCTTTGATTGGTGGCCATTGCCGTGCTTGTCTGCGGTTTTGAGCACTTTGCTCCATCTCATTCTGAGTGTGTCTTCCGCTGTTTTGAGCCTCCGTTTTTCCTTCTTTAGGCTTCTTGCAGTACTGACGAGTCTTTTCCGAAGGTTTTTACTCTCCGGCGACGTGTCCGGCATACGGTCGTCCGGACTGTTGTTCTCGCCGGACTTGGATTGATTATCTGACTCGTCGTGTTCGGGCGGTTGCTTATTTGCATGTTCGTCGTCCGATTGTGAGCCCTGCTGTATCGCGGGCTCCTTGGGAGCGTTGTTGTCGTCGAGGCGGGACTTAGGGCGGCGTCTACGCCGTTGTTTTGATCGTTTATCGGCGGGGTCGTCTTCTGCCGGGGCCCGTTGGTCCTCGTTATCGCTCCCCTTTGGGGTATCCACCATATATACGTCATACGACGAGGTGGTCCTGTCGTGCTGTACAAGCTCTGTTTTTTCTTCGTCTCCAGCATCGTCTTTCATAGCGTCGATGTCTTTGGAGCCGTAGTCTAGCATGTCGGTTAGATCGTCGACAGTGGCTACAAAGTGGGTGGTGGGTGGGATCTGAGTTTCTTCGTCGTCCGAACCCCAACCATCCTGGCCATAGTCCGGGCAGGACTCTCCTGATAACGAGAGATGATTTAGTGAATTCAAGATATCGCCAAAAGGCGAGTACTGGAAGATGTCCGCGGTGGTGAATTCCATAACCGGCGCCCAATCCGGATCGATTGGTAGGGGCGCGGGAGGTTCGGAGTCCGGCGAGGAGTCCGGCGCCTCGGAATCACGAGTTTCGCAGGAGACAATATCAGTGTTCGGCTCCATCGCCGTGGATGTTGAAGCCCCCAGGGCGGCGTCTATCCACCGGCCCTCGATCGGGGTGATCGGCTCTGGGCTAATGGCTGAAGCGGATCTGTGTGCGGCCACCCAGGCACTGTTCGGCGGCAGAACTAGATCATGCCCATCGTCACAGTGCGGCGCGCTTGGCTGTGGCTCGAGTCCGTTGAAGATCAAGTCTCCGCGGACATCGGCCGTGAAGTTTAAGCTTCCGAATTTGACCTGACGGCCAGGGGCGTAGCTTTCGATCTGCTCCAGATGGCCAAGAGAGTTGACCCGCAGTGCGAAGCCGCCGAATACGAAGATCTGTCCGGGGAGAAAAGCCTCACCCTGGACAACATTGCTGGTTGAAGATGCCATCAAGCCTATCGGTGACGGCACAGAGGAACTCTCAATGAAAGCACCAATGTCGGTGTCAAAACCGGCGGATCTCGGGTAGGGGGTCCCGAACTGTGCGTCTAGGCGGACGGTAACAGGAGACAAGGGACACAATGTTTTACCCAGGTTCGGGCCCTCTCGATGGAGGTAAAACCCTACGTCCTGCTTGATTAATATTGATGATATGGGTAGTGCAAGAGTAGATCTACCACGAGATCAAGGAGGCTAAACCCTAGATTGTTGTAATGTATTTTGTCCTACGGACTAAAGCCCTCCGGTTTATATAGACACCGGAGGAGGCTAGGGTTACACAGAGTCGGTTACAATGGTAGGAGATCTACATATCCGTATCGCCAAGCTTGCCTTCCATGCCAAGGAAAGTACCATCCGGACACGAGCCGGAGTCTTCAATCTTCTATCTTTGTAGTCTTGGAGTCCGGCGGATAATGATAGTCCGGTTGTCCGGACACCCCCTAGTCCAGGACTCCCTCAACGGGGACGGCGACAAAGCAGCGGAGGAAGACTCTTTAAAGAAGCAGCCCAAACGCCCGGCGCCAAGGCGCGCCCAAATCCCGCCACAAAGAAGAATGGAGATTCCAGCCACAGAGATAATAATACCCCGTAGAGTGCCGAAGATAATCCCTCCAAAGAAGACTCTACGCGGGGAGGATGCGAAGCAAGCCCTCACGAGAGGCGGCATTTAAGAGGTCGAGGAACTATATGCCTCCCTCCAAGACAAGCAAGCCTCAATGATGACGAATTCGTCGTACACGAGGATCCAAATAACACGAAGCGTTTCAAGCGCGGGCTTATCGCCACGCAAACAGCCTAAAGAAGAAGCAAGCAACAGCTTCAAGCTGATCAGACTCGCTGGCCGATCGATGGACCGAGGTCCTCGCGGTCAAGAGTATAAACTCGAACGCCTCCAAAAGCTACCCAAGACGCAAGCTGCTCCCCGATTAGAGGAGGAAGCATTCATACCTCCATCACCGGCAAGCGATATGGTGACCGACCACCCGTGGTCGTGATGACAGAGGCATCCAGGCCCCCAGCCAAGACCGCACCCGGCATCGCTCCAAAAGTCTGGGCCAAGAGGGAACGCGCCGGACTTGCGAGGACATATTGGAGGACAAAGCAAGGCAATCTAGATCCATCTACAGATCACGTGGGCGCCCCGACCCATGAGCCGAATACCGTCGCGCGGATACAATAACCCGGCCGGGCCGAACACAGTGAGAGCGCGCTCTCGACTGCGCCGCGATATTGCTCAATCTGAGGCGCCGACACCCGCTATGCTTCATGGACGAAGTAATGGATCATCAAATCCCGAAGGGTTTAAACCCGTAAACATCGAATCCCACGATGGCACAACAGACCCGCGGTGCGGATCAAGATTATCTTCTCCACATCCATATGGCCCGCGCGGCAATCTCCATGCCATCAAATATCTCCCACTCAAACTTAAAGGACCAGCTCGGCATTGGCTAAACAGCTTGCCCGCAGAGTCCATTGGATCTTTGGGAAGACACGAAGCCGCATTCCTCGACAACTTCGAGGCACGTATGTGCGACCACGACGCCGATGACCTAAGCCACATTATTCAATAGCTGCACGAATCGGCGGACAATTCTCGACACGGTTCTTGACAAAGAAAACCAAATCGCCGACCGTCCGGATGCAGAGGCCCTTGCAGCCTTCAAACATAACATCCGGGACGAATGGCTAGCCCGCACAGGGGCAGGAAAAGCCAAATCCATGGCAGCTCACATCATTAATGACCCGCTTTTGCGCGGGAGAGGACAGCTGGCTAGCTCGCAGCAACAATCTCCGTAAAAATTCTGGCAGTCCGGATACTAAGGACAACAACGGCAGGTCACGTCGAAACAAAAACAAACGCCGCATTAACGGCGACGATAAGGAGGATACGGCAGTCAACGCCGGATTCTGCGGCTCTAGACCCGGTCAACGGAAGAAGCCATTCAAAAGAACCACGCCGGGTCCGTCCAATTTGGACCGAATACTCGACCGCTTATGCCAGATACATGGCACCCCTGAAAAACCAGCTAATCACACTAATAGAGATTGTTGGGTGTTCAAACAGGCAGACAAGTTAATTGCCGAGAACAACGACAAGGGGCTAAACAGCGATGACGAGGACGGGACCCGACCGCCGAACAATAGAGGACAGAAGGGTTTTCCCCCACTAGTGCGGACGGTGAACATGATTTACGCGACCCATATACCCAAGAGGGAGAGGAAGTGCGCACTAAGGGATGTCTACGCGATGGAGCCAGTCACCCCAAAGTTCAACCCATGGTCCTCTTATCCGATCACTTTCGATTGAAGAGACCATCCGACCAGCATACGCCATGGCGGATTCGCCGCATTGGTTCTAGACCCAATCGTCGATGGATTTCACCTCACGAGAGTCCTGATGGACGGCGGTAGTAGCTCTAACTCGCTTTATCGGGATACAAGGCGCAAGATGGGCATAGACCCTCAAGGATTAAACCTACAAAGACAACCTTTAAAGGTGTCATACCAGAGTGGAAGCCAACTGTACATGCTCAAGAACACCGAAGTGGTCTTGGATCCCGGATAATTTCCGAGCGAAGAGTTAATCTTCGACATAGTCCCGTTTGCGGCTATCACGCTCGCTCGGACGAACGCGTTTGCAAAATTCAACGCGTGCCGCATTATGCATACCTCAAGCTCAAGATGCCAGGCCCGTGGAGTCATCACGGTCAACGGAATCGAACGCCCTCCGAACGGAGCAACATACATGCTGCTCTCGCGCGTATACATCTGAGCAGCCTCTTAAGGCAATTCCCGAGTCCGGCCGTTAAACGGCCGGATATAACAAAACGCGCCCGAAGCGATACCAACCAAGACCACCTGGCGCGATCAGAGCATGCGTAGCAATGCGGCCCCAACCCTCGCCCGCACATGATCGCAAGAATAACACTCCGCGTACATCATTACGCCTTGGAGATACCATGGGCACAGGGGAAGGGGCACGATCGCAATGGACCCAGAAGTGCGGTTCGACCACACCAGGGGCTCGCAAGTGTGCCCCCCCTTTTTTTTTATTTTTTACCTTCTTTCTTTATGAACACAGGACTCCATTAACCAGAAGCCCTATCCGGCGGTGAACCTGCCGAACTCATGATGCAATAGCCAGGGACTAAAGAAGGCTGCATTTAACACTCGTGTGGTCTCGACACGAGCATTAAATTCGATTACATACACCAAGTCCGCAGCTCACCCCGGAGGGGACATGTTTACTTAGTCCAAATCCCTTGCTTACCGACTATTTGTATCATCCGCATTCATAGCAAACTTTCTTTCATAAATAATGCAGCACCTTTTGACTGCAATTACATTACCTTTATATATATATATATATGCTCATTACATGACATCTTGCACCCGATATTTTGGTGCGGCCAACACGCCAGGGCTCTGTTCCCCATATTATGGTGTGATAAAGTCCGAACACTTTCATAAGTGCGGCACCCGAACTTATAGCATTATATGAATCGGCTCGAATCATGTCTTGGGTCAATAGTTGGGTTTGCCCGGCCCCACGTTTTGGTGCCTTACGTTCCGCTCGCCGGCTAAGGTGGCACTGGGAGAACCATCGCGATTGCGCCCGGTTGAGCCGGGCGGCGCCTCAAAGGAGAAAGCTAAAACTGATTGGCATGATAAGGCGAGAGACCGGTCGCTGTTCGAGAGGTTTTTCGGTCCTTAAAGACTCACGCCGCTTGAGCGAAGTTCGGACAATGTCCGACGAAGCGTGGATAGCGCCCGGATTCGGTCTTCGAATACCGGGGCTTCACTAAATTTAAAATTATAGAATTCTATGGCTAAGTGAGAGTGTTCAAGCATTATAAGTCCGGTTGCCTTGTTCGTTGTGTTGAGCGCCTCCCTAGATGGACCCACAAATGGGAACAAGAGTGCTCAAGTTTATCCCGAACACCCCATCACTCGTGGCTTGGGGGCTGAAGCCAACGACTTGCCATCTCTCAGATTTTACAAACGGCCGCACAGAAGGTAATATTTTAAATTAAATAAGCGTTGCTTAATGCGCACATGAACAAAGTTTCAGCGCACAGGATAATACATAACGAGTTTACTCAAAGATTACATTTCTGGGGCACTCATCCGCAATATCGCGGGCTCCCTTCAGGACAGTTTTATAATACATCTCGGGCGTGCGATACTCCTTGCCCGGTGGCGGTGGGTCCGTGAGAAGCTTCTCCGCATCCAACTTGCCCCAATGCACCTTTGTGCTGGCAAGGGCCCGACGAGCACCTTCAATACACGCGAGCGCTGATGACCTCCACCCGAGGCACGATCCACCAGCCGCCGCCAGACGAGGTCAAGTAGCTCCGTGCATGGCCTGTTTAGGCCACACCGGACTATAAGGCCCTTCATGGCCTCCTCGGCTACCTTGTGGATTTCGACCACCGCTTCACCTGGTCGCTTAGGGGCACCGGATGGGCGGCCTCGGCGATCGAGACCGAAGACCTTCTTCGTCGAGCTCCCCTCCTCGCCACGATAGAATGCGGCGGCATCAGACGACTACGCGGCAGATCTGCAAACGCCCCTGGAGAGCTCCGAATGCGGGTAAGTGTAACGCCCCGGACACACCCGCCGGTGGTCGTTACTCTGGCGGGATCTAGACTCGCCCCACAGATCAATACTAGTCTTTTCGCGCACTTTGTCCTCACTCGCGCACCGGGAGCAACTTTCGGTCGGTCACCCATCTGAAACTACTCCAAGCTAAGCACGCTTAACTTTGGAGTTACATGCGAATGGGCTCCGAAAAGAAGGAATTCCTTATTGATATGAGTAGTCTATCATCCCTAATAAGCCGTGCTATCACATACACCCACACTCGGAGGAACCGGCGTCCTCGTCGGGCCACAGAACGTTCCCTCTTGGCACAACCGTCTCATGCATCGATCCGTACATGTGCCATGCCGTGCCACGACGGGTCACAAACGTCATGAACAACATGACCGCAAGACCTGTCGCAACCATCCGTGTAACCGCGAGGGTCGGCTCGATACCAACTTGTAACGCCCGGACACACCCGCCGGTGGTCGTTACTCTGGCGGGATCTAGGCGGCCCCACAGATCAATACTAGTCTTTTTCGCAAGACTTTGTCCTCACTCGTGCGCACTCGGAGCAACTTCTTCGGCCGGTCACCCATCTGAAACTACTCCAAGCTAAGCACGCTTAACTTTGGAGTTCTGTCTGAATGGGCTCCCGGAAAAGAAGGAATTCCTTATTGATATGAGTAGTCTATCATCCCTAATAAGCCAGGCTATCACAGTAAGTGTCAGGTAGTTTACATTAACATGCCTGCTTTGCATGAAAAATGCCTTACCCGCCGCTATCTTCTTTATATCTTCGACCTCCTGAAGGGCCTTATGGGCCTCGGCCTTGGCGGACTTGGCACTTTCGAGAGCCGAGGCAAGCTCGGACTCTCGAGTCTTGGAGTCACGCTCCAAACTCTCATGCTTCTCCATGAGAGCCTGGAGCTCTTGCCGAACTTCCGCCACCCGTGCCTCCTGCTTTTCTCGTTCTGCCCGTTCTGCGGCTGCACTGCGTTTGGCCGCGGACACAGCCTCCTTCAGGGCTGCCACCTCGTTAGTGGCCCCTGCAATACACACATTATCCTTATTAACTTTATTGCAACCAAAACCCTTTTCTGTAAGGTAACTATTCAAAGTGGTGTTACTCACCTTCTTTGTCCTCGAGCTGCTTCTTGGCATGGCCGAGCTCTTGCTCCGACCGCTCGAGATCCTTCTTCAACACATCGACCTCCGTCGATAGTGCGGCAGAGGTCGTGGCGCAGCACCGCAAACCCATATTGACATATTTTAAGCAACCTGCAGATATCTTGTTAGATCCTCACCGGCTTTTCTTTCGAACACCGAACCGAGCATTAGGGCTACTTGTCTATGCGGTATTACATTACATAATTTTAACTTCTTACCTCAAAGCTCGTTAAAAGGCTGCTGCGCAGCTTCGGTCAGCCCGCTCTTGGCAAGTGAACCTTTTGAATCACCGCACTCATGATAGTGTGGTGTTCTTCCTCGATGGAAGCGCCTTTAAGCGCCTCAACAGGTTATCCGGCGCCCGGTTGGATGGAGGTCGCCGGTGTCACGGTCCGCCCTTCTTTGAAGGGCCACCCGCTGACTCGAACCCTGCGGGTTCCGATGTAGAGTCCGCACAAAGTCCTGAGGCGGCTCGACGGCTCCTCCCGAGCCTCCTCCCGATGGGTCCCTCTCGATCCCACTCGGCGTCCTCGCCCGCTGGGGTAGTGGTAGTCGGAAGTGAATCCACATCCGACGGGGCTAATGACCCGCTTGATGAAGCGGGAGATCATCATCACCGGACTACGAACTGAATGCGGCGTTAGAAGGACACTACACGACACGAAAGAAATTGCATATCAAGGATCCGGATACTTACGATCTGGCCGGATGCCTGGCCCTTGGAGGCCACTCATCCTCGCCAACGGAGGTGTTGGCGAACTGCCCGGGGGGATAGTCCTCCCCTCTTGACCCTTGGCCTCCCCTATTGGGGAAGCCTTCCTCTTCTTCTCTCCTCCTCCGGAGAGACTCCTCCTCCTCGTCTTGGGGAGGAGTCCGCCTCGTCGTTGACACACGATTGCGGGAACTCTTTCGAGTCCCGCGCCACCTCTTGGCCTTCTTCTCGGCACCACATGCGGTGCGGAACCCGAGCCCTCGCTAAACAGGCGCCCACTGGGTCTTCGGCATGGGAGTCGGGCTGATAAGCTGCTCGGCCTTCTCCATCCATTCCTGTCAAAGGAAAAGAAAGAATGAAACTCTCTTAGAATCAATTCGATTACTACAAAGTGTCCCGTGATGGGGTTGAATCACTTACCTCGTCAGTTGGATGCTGCGAGCTGAATCCGCGATCTTCTGTCGCAGATGCGGGGGCTTTGGCGCCCTTCAACAGCACCCTCCAGGCGCCTTCGTATGTCGTATCGAAGAGCCCGCTCAGCGCCTGGTGCTGTTCCGGATTGAACTCCCACAGATTGAATGCCCGCTCTTGGCATGGGAGAATCCGGCGGATGAGCATGACTTGGACCACGTCGACGAGCCTGAGCTTATTGCTCACCAGCTTCTGGATGTAGGCTCGAAGTCCCGTCACCTCCTTCGGATTGCCCCACAGCAAGCCCTTCTCTTTCCAGGAGGTGAGTTGTGTGGGGACGCCAGATCTAAACTCGGGGGCTGCCGCCCATGTGGGCTTGCGCGGCTCGGTGATGTAGAACCACCCCGATTGCCACCCCTTGACGGAGTCCACGAAGGCCCCTTCGAGCCAAAGGATGTTGGGCAATTTACCCAACATGGCGCCTCCGCATTCCGCTTGCGTGCCCTTCACAACCTTCGGCTTGACGTTGAAGGTCTTGAGCCACAGGCCGAAGTGGGGCCGGATGCAGAGGAAGGCCTCGCACACGACGATAAACGCTGCGATGTTGAGGATGAAGTTCGGCGCCAGATCGTGGAAATCCAGGCCGTAATAGAACATGAGCCCCCGGACGAATGGATGGAGCGGAAAGCCCAGTCCGCGGAGGAAGTGGGGAAGGAAGACGACCCTCTCATGGGGCCCAGGGGTAGGGATGAGCTGCCCCTCGTCGGGCAGCCGATGCGCGATATCGCCGGAGAGGTATCCGGCACTGCGCAGCTTGGTGATGTGCTCCTCCTTAATGGTGGAGGCCAACCACTTGCCTCCCGCTCCGGACATATTCGGAGAAGGTCGAGGCGAGATGCGCGAGCTTGGGCGTTGGAGCTTGAGTGCGCGGAGATGGATAAGCAAAGGAGGAAGAAGGTGTATGTGAGAAGTTAAATCCTTATCCCTTATATATAGGCGGACGAAACTGTGCGTCCCCCACCGGCCAGGTAAAACTCGCTTATCTCCCAAGCGCCGCCATCAATGGCGCGGTTGGGTTACCCACGTCCGTATTGATGAGAATCCCGAAATAAGGGGAACACGATCTCTGCTTTGACAAGACGTGCCAAGGAAACCGCTTCGCTAAATGTGCTCTGGTGGTATAAAGTAAAAAACGATTCAAGTAAAGGCCTGATAGCGGTGTGATGTCACGCCGCATAATACGTCAGCAGATTGGACTAGTGTACATTTTATTCTCTCTACGGTGGAATGTGGAATTTATTTTGCAGAGCCGGACACTATCCTGGTGTTCATGATCTTCTCTGGATTATTCAAGGGAGGAACCCGCCTTGCAATGCCGAACATTATGTGCGCCGGACTAATCGTCATTGAAGCTTTGGTTCGGGAGGCTCTTGAGGAGTCTCGACTAGGGGTGTCCGGACAGCGGACTATCATCGCCCCGCGGACTCCAAGACTACGAAGATACAAGATTGAAGACTCCGTCCCGTGTCGGATGGGACTTTCCTTGGCGTGGAAGGCAAGGCTTGGCAATACGGATATGAGATCTCCTACCATTGTAACCGACCTCTGTGTAACCCTAGCATCCTCCGGTGTCTATATAAACCGGAGGGCTTTAGTCCGTAGGACAACATACATTACAACAATCATACCATAGGCTAGCTTTAGGGTTTAGCCTCCTTGATCTCGTGGTAGATCCACTCTTGTAATACCCATATCATCAATATTAATCAAGCAGGACGTAGGGTTTTACCTCCATCGAGAGGGCCCGAACCTGGGTAAAACATCGTGTCCCTCGTCCTGTTACCATCCGCCTAGACGCACAGTTCGGGACCCCCTACCCGAGATCCGCCGGTTTTGACACCGACAGGCGTGGTTCCGATAGCTGGTGCTATCGTACATCCACGTTGATGGAGACTTCAACCCACGAAGGGTAACGGCTGCGCGAGTCCACGGAGGGCTCCACCCAAGAAGGGTCCACGAAGAAGCAACCTTGTCTATCCCACCATGGCCGTCGCCCATGAAGGACTTGCCTCACTAGCGGTAGATCTTCACAAAGTAGGCGATCTCCTTGCCCTTACAAACTCCTTGGTTCAACTCCACAATCTTGTCGGAGGCTCCCAAGTGACACCTAGCCAATCTAGGAGACACCACTCTCCAAGAAGTAACAAATGGTGCGTTGATGATGAACTCCTTGCTCTTGTGCTTCAAATGATAGTCTCCCCAACACTCAACTCTCTCTCAATGGGTTTGGATCTGGTGGAAAGAAGATTTGAGTGGAAAGCAACTTGGGGAAGGCTAGAGGTCAAGATTCATATGGTAGGAATGGAATATCTTGGCCTCAACACATGAGTAGGTGGTTCTCTCTCAGAAATGGTAAGTTGGAAGTGTAGGTTCATTCTGATGGCTCTCTTCATGAATGAAGAGGAGGTGGAGGGGTATATATAGCCTCCACACAAAAGCTAACCGTTACACACAATTTACCAAACTCGGTGGGACCGAATTGTTAAACTCGGTCGGACTGATTTAGTAAACCTAGTGACCGTTAGTGATTTTCGGTGGGACCGACATGCATCTCGGTGAGACCGATTCGGTTAGGGTTAGGGCATAACGTAATCTCGGTAAGACCGATTACACAAACTCGGTGAGACCGATTTGGTAATAACCTTTCCAGAGAGTTGCTCAGGTAAACTCATGGGACCGATTTGCTCTTTTTGGTGAGACCGAAATGATACAAAAAGGAAACAGAGAGTTTACATTGCAATCTCGATGGGACCGATCGCTCACTTCGGTTAGACCGAAACGTTACGAAGGGAAACAGAGAGATTGCAACCCCATCTCGGTGAGAACGAGATCCCTATCGGTAAGACCGATTTGCTTAGGGTTTGTGGCAGTGGCTATGACTTTTGGAATCAGTGGCGCCGGATAGGAAGTTTCGGTGTGACCGATTTTGGCTTTGGGTTTAGGTCATATGTGGATGTGGGAAAGTAGTTGAGGGTTTTGGAGCATATCACTAAGCACATTGAAGCAAGAGGCTCATTAAGCAACACCTCATCCCTCCTTGATAGTATTGGCTTTTCCTATAGACTCAATGTGATCTTGGATCACTGAAATGTAAAATGAAGAGTCTTGAGATTTTGAGCTTGAGCCAATCATTTGTCCTTAGTATTTTGAGGGATCCACTTTCATCATCCATGCCATGCCATTCATTGAGCTTTCCTGAAATAATAGTCTTGGAATAGCATTAGCTCAATGAGCTATATGTTGTTATTAATTACCAAAACCACCTAGGGATAGTTGCACTTTCACCCCCTCCCCCTTGGTCCTTTATATATAGGGGCAGGGGGCACCTCTAGACAACAATTGACCCCGGAGATCTCTTAGCCGTGTGCAGTGCCCCCCTCCACCATAATCACCTCGATAATATCATAGCGGTGCTTAGGCGAAGCCCTGCATCGGTAGAACATCATCATCGTCACCACGACGTCGTGCTGATGGAACTCTCCCTCAAAGCTCGGCTGGATCGGAGTTCGAGGGACGTCATCGAGCTGAACGTGTGCTGAACTCGGAGGTGTCGTGCGTTCGGTACTTGATCGGTCGGATCATTAAGACGTACGACTACATCAACCGCGTTGTGCTAACGCTTCTGCTTTCGGTCTACGAGGGTACGTGGACAACACTCTCCCCTCTCGTTGCTATGCATCACCATGATCTTGCGTGTGCGTAGGAATTTTTTTGAAATTACTACCTTCCCCAACACCAAGCACCTCCAGGATCGCAGCGGCCAGGATTTAGTGCTAGTGTGTAAGATTTACCCCGGTTCACCATTCCCGTTGTACCCAATCCCAATCAAAACCCTAAGTCCCATCACTACTTGATACTTATCAAGATGTGTTGATTAACCCTATCGAACCCCCACAATCAATCGTACCCCTAGCACGTGAATCAAATGGACAAACCAATCTAAAACACAGATTGAATACAAAAATCGTTAGCAATGAGGTCAAAATAGGGCTTACCGGCATTGCCGAAGTGTTGCCGGTGATGTTGGTGACGCCGGTCATGGATGTTGGTTCTCACCTTGATGTTCTCCGCTCCGCTAATCGCCGCCACCGGTGTGATAGTGGGAGAGAGGTGAGGGTAATTAAAGTTCGCACTTCGAGAATGAAGGAAATATGCCCTGGAAGCAATAATAAAGTTGTTATTTTATATTTCCTTATTCATGATAAAGGTTTATTATTCATGCTAGAATTGTATTGATCGGAAACTTAAATACATGTGTGAATACATAAACAAATATCGTGTCCCTAGTGAGCCTCTACTAGACTAGCTCATTGATCAAAGATGGTTAAGGTTTCCTAACCATCATGTGTTGTCATTTGATAACGGGATCACATCATTAGGAGAATGATGTGATGGACAAGACCCATCCGTTAGCTTAGCATAATGATCGTTCAGTTTATTGCTATAGCTTTCTTAATGTAAAATACATGTTCCTTCGACTATGAGATTATGCAACTCCCGGATGCCAGGGGAATACCTCGTGTGCTATCAAACGTCACAACGTAACTGGGTGATTATAAAGATGCTCTACAGGTATCTCCGAAGATGTTTATTGAGTTGGCATAGATCAAGATTAGGATTTGTCACTCCGAGTACCGGAGAGGTATCTCTGGGCCCTCTCGGTATTACACATCATAAGCTTGCAAGCAAATGACTAAGGAGTTAGTCACGGGGTGATGTATTACGGAACGAGTAAAGAGACTTTCCAGTAACGAGATTGAACTAGGTATGAAGATACCAACAATCGAATCTCGGGCAAATAACATACCGATGGACAAAGGGAATTACGTATGTTGTCATAATTATTCGACCGATAAAGATCTTCGTAGAATATGTAGGAGCCAATATGGGCATCCAGGTTCCGCTATTGGTTATTGAGCGGAGAGGTGTCTCGGTCATGTATACATAGTTCTCGAACCCGTAGGGTCCGCACGCATAACGTTCAATGATGATATAGTATTATATGAGTAATGTGATTTGGTGACCGAATGTTATTCGGAGTCCTGTATGAGATCACGGACATGACGGGGAGTCTTGGAATGGTCGAGAGGTAAAGATTGATATATAGGACGAGGGTATTCAGACATAGGAAGTGTTTCGGGGGGTACCAGGTACTTATCGGGTCACCGAAAGGGGTTCCGGGCACCCCCGGCAAAAGATATGGGCCAAGATGGGAAATGCACCAGCCACAAGGGGCTGGTGCGCCCCCCATATGGGCCAGCCTATGAGGAGAAGGAAAGAGGGGAAGGGAAAGGAAAGAGTGGAATAGGATTCCCCCTTCCTCCCCTCCCCCCCCCTCTTTCCTTCCCCCTCCGACAAATATGGCAGGGGGCGCGGCCAAGGGAAGTTACCCAAGTAGGATTCGGAGCTACTTGGGGCGCCCCTTGGCCTCTTCCCTCTCCCTCCCACCTATATATATGAGGAGGGAGCGCCTAGCACTCCCCAGACAATTTCCTAGCCGTGTGCAGCGCCCCCCTCCACCGTTTACACCCCTGGTCATATTTCCATAGTGCTTAGGTGAAGCCCCATGGAGATCACTTCACCATCATTGTCACCATGCCATCGTGATGACGGAACTCATCTACTACCTCGACGTCTTGCTGAATCAAGAAGGCGAGGGACGTCACCAAGCTGAACATGTGCAGAACGCGGAGGTGTGATACATCCATTTTGCATCATGTTTTCCTATTGTTATTTATAATGTTTTTATGTGTAATAATGCTTTTTCGATTAATTCTAATGCCTTTTCTCTCATAATATGCAAGGTTCACACAAAGAGGGAGAATTCCGGCAGCTGGAAATCTAGACCTGAAAAAGCTACGTCAGCACACCTATTCTGCACAACTCCAAATGAGCTGAAACTTCGCGAGGAATTTTTATGGAATAAATAAGAAATAATGGAGCAAATAAATACCGGAGGGGGCCACCTAGTGAACACAAGACACCAGGGCACGCCAGGCCCCCCAGACGCGCCCTGGTGAGTTGTGCTCAGCCCAGTCCACCTCCGGTGCCCATCTTATGGTATATAAGTCATTTTCACCTAAAAAATAAGGAGAGGACTTTCGGGACGGAGCGCCGCGGTCTCAAGGCGGAACTTGGGCAGGAGCACTTTTTCCCTCCAGCGGAACGATTCCGTCAGGGGAACTTCCCTCTCGGAGGGGGAAATCATCGTCAACATCATCACCAACAACTCTCCCATCTTGGGGAGGGCAATCTCCATCAACATCTTCAACAGCACCATCTCCTCTCAAACCCTAGTTCATCTCTTGTGTTTAATCTTTGTACCGGAACTATAGATTGGTGCTTGTCGGTGATTAGTAGTGTTTATTACATCTTGTAGTTGATTACTATATGGTTTATTTGGTGGAAGATTATATGTTCAGATCCATTATGCTATTTAAAACCCCTCTGATATTGAGCATGATTATCATTTGTGAGTAGTTACTTTTGTTCTTGAGGTCACAAGAGAAATTTTATTGCAAGTAATCATGTGAATTTTATATGTGTTCGATATTTTGATGGTATGTATGTTGTGATTCCCTTAGTGGTGTCATGTGAACGTCGATTACATGACACTTCACCATATTTGGGCCTAAGGGGATGCATTGTGTGAAGGAAATATGCCCTAGAGGCAATAATAAAGTTATTATTTATTTCCTTATTTCACGATAAATGTTTATCATTCATGCTAGAATTGTATTAACCGGAAACATGATACATGTGTGAATGCATAGACAAAACCACATGTCACTAGTATGCCTCTACTAGACTAGCTTGTTAATCAAAGATGGTTGTGTTTCCTGACCATGAACAAGGGATTGTTATTTGATTAACAAGGTCACATCATTAGTAGAATGATCTGATTGACATGACCCATTCCCTTAGCTTAGCACACGATCGTTTAGTATGTTGCTACTGCTTTTATCCATGACATATACATGTTCCTATAACTATGAGATTATGCAACTCCGTTTACGGAGGAACACTTTGGTACTACCAAACGTCACAACGAATCGGGTGATTATAAAGGAGTACTACAGTGTCTCCAAAGGCGGATGTTGGGTTGGCGATTTCGAGATTAGGTTTTGTCACTCCGATTGTCGGAGAGGTATCTCTGGGCCCTCTCGGTAATGCACATCATGAAGCCTTGCAAGCACTACAACTAATGAGTTAGTTGTGAGATGATGTATTACTGAGCGAGTAAAGAGACTTGCGGTAACGAGATTGAACTAGGTATTGGATACCGACGATCGAATCTCGGGCAAGTAACATACCGATGACAAAGGGAACAACGTATGTTGTTATGCGGTCTCGACCGATAAAGATCTTCGTAGAATATGTAGGAACCAATATGGGCATCCAGGTCCCGCTGTTGGTTATTGACCGTGAATAGTTCTAGGTCATGTCTACATTGTTCTCGAACCGTAGGGTCCGCACGCTTAAGGTTTCGATGGCGATGTTATTATGAGTTTATGTATTTTGATGTACCAAGGAGTTCGAGTCCCGGATGTGATCCCGGACATGACGAGGAGTCTCGAAATGGTCGAGACATAAAGATTGATATATTGGAAGCCTATGTTTGGAGTTGGAATGGTTCCAGTAAAACAGGAATTTATGGGAGTACCGGAGGTTCTGGAACCCCGGGAGGTAAATGGGCCATAGTGGGCCTTAGTGGAAAAGAGAAGGGCTGCCCTAGATGGGCTCTGGCGCCTCCCCTTCCCTAGTCCTATTAGGACTAGGAGAGGTGGCCGCCCCTCCTCCTCTTTTCTTCTCTCGGGAATCCTAATTGAATAGATTGGAGGGAGTCCTACTCCCAAAGGAGTAGGACTCCTCCTGCGCCTCTCTCTGGCGGCGCCCCTCCCCTTGGCTCCTTTATATACGGGGCAAGGGGCACCTAGGAACACACAAGTTGATCGTGAGATCGTTCCTTAGCCGTGTGCGGTGCCCCCTCCACCATATTCCACCTCGGTTATACCGTCATGAAGCTTAGCGAAGCCTCGCGCCGGTGAAACATCAAGATCGTCACCACGCCGTCGTCCGACGGAACTCTCCCTCGACACTCGGCTGGATCGAGTACGAGGGACGCCATCGAGCTGTACGTGTGTCAAGAACTCGGGCGCCGAGTAACGGCGCCGGATCGGTCGGATCGCGAGGAGAACGCACGACTACTTCCTCTACGTTGTGATCGCTTCGCTTGGTCTACAAGGGTATGTGGACAACACTCTCCCTCTCGTTGCTATACATCACCATGATCTTGCGTGTGCGTAGGAAAATTTTTGAAATTACTACGTTCCCCAACAGTGGCATCCGAGCCTAGGTTTTTCTATGGTTTGATGTTTTGCACGAGTAGAACACAAGTGAGTTGTGGGCGATACAAGTCATACTACCTACCAGCATGTCATACTTTGGTTCAGCGGTATTGTGAGATGAAGCGGCCCAGACCGACATTACGCCAGACGCTTACGCGAGACTGGTTTCACCGCCACGAGCACTAGTTGCTTAAAGGTGACTGGTGGGTGCTGTCTCTCTCACTTTAGTTGAACTGAGTGTGGCTACGCCCGGTCCTTGAGAAGGTTAAAACGAGTCTATTTGACGAAGTATCGTTGTGGTTTTGATGCGAGGTGAGACTGGTTCTTGCTTAAGCCCGTAGCAGCCACGTAAAATTTGCAACAACAAAGTAGAGGACGTCTAACTTGTTTTTGCAGGGCATGTTGTGATGTGATATGGTCAAGACGTGATGTTATATTTTATTGTATGAGATGATCATGTTTTGTAACCGAAGTTATCGGCAACTGGCAGGAGCCATATGGTTGTCGCTTTATTGTATGCAATGCAATCGCCCTGTAATGCTTTACTTTATCACTAAGCGGTAGCGATAGTCGTAGTAGCATAAGTTTGGCAAGACGACAACGATGCTACGATGGAGATCAAGGTGTCGCGCCGGTGACGATGGTGATCATGGTGGTGCTGCAAGATGGAGATCGTGAAGCACAAGATGATGATGACCTATTCATATCACTTATGTTGATCTGCATGTGATGTTTATCCTTTTATGCATCTTATCTTGCTTTGATTGACGGTAGCATTATAAGATGATCTCTCACTAAATTATCAAGAAGTGTTCTCCCCGAGTATGCACCGTTGCCAAAGTTCGTCGTGCCCAGACACCACGTGATGATCGGGTGTGATAAGCTCTACGTCCATCTACAACGGGTGCAAGCCAGTTTTGCACACGCAGAATACTCGGGTTATACTTGACGAGCCTAGCATATGCAGATATGGCCTCGGAACACAGAGACCGAAAGGTCGAGCGTGAATCATATAGTAGATATGATCAACATAAGATGTTCACCATTGAAAACTACTCCATTTCACGTGATGATCGGTTATGGTTTAGTTGATTTGGATCACGTGATCACTTAGATGACTAGAGAGATGTCTTTCTAAGTGGGAGTTCTTAAGTAATATGATTAATTGAACTTAAATTTATCATGAACTTAGTACCTGATAGTATTTTGCATATTATGTTGTAGATCAATAGCTCGCGTTGTTGCTTTCATATGTTTGTTTTTGATATGTTCCTAGAGAAAATTATGTTGAAAAAAGTTAGTAGCAATGATGCGGATTCGATCCGTGATCGGAGGTTTATCCTCATTGCTGCACAGAAGAATTATGTCCTTAATGCACCGCTAGGTGATGACCTATTGCGAGAGCGAGATGCGCACGTTATGAACGTTTGGCTAGCTCAATATGATGACTACTTGATAGTTTTGTGCACCATGCTTTATGGCTTAGAATCGGGACTTCAAAGATGTTTTGAACATCATGGACCATATGAGATGTTCCAGGAAATGAAGTTAATATTTCAAGCAAATACCCGAGTTGAGAGATATGAAATCTTCAACAAGTTCTATAGCTAAAAGATGGAGGAGAATCGCTCAACTAGTGAGCATGTGCTCGATTGTGCAGGTACTTCAATCGCTTGAATCAAGTGGGAGTTAATCTTCCAGATAAGATAGTGATTGACAGAATTCTCTAGTCACCATCACCAAGTTAGTAGAACTTCGTGATGAACTATAGTATGCAAGGGATGACGAAAATGATTCCCGAGCTCTTCGTGATGTTGAAATCGACGAAGGTAGAAATCAAGAAAGAGCATCAAGTGTTGATGGTTGACAAGATCACTAGTTTCAAAAAAAGGGCAAAGGGAAAGATAGAAGGGAACTTCAAGAAGAACGGCAAGCAAGTTGCTGCTCAAGTGAAGAAGCCCAAGTCTGGACCTAAGCCTGAGACTAAGTGCTTCTACTGCAAAGGGACTGGTCACTGGAAGCAGAACTACCCCAAGTATTTGGCGGATAAGAAGGATGGCAAAGTAAACAAAAGTATATTTGATATACATGTTATTGATGTGTACTTTACTAGTGTTTATAGCAACCCCTCGGTATTTGGTACTGGTTAGGTTGCTAAGAGTAGTAACTCAAACAGGAGTTGCGTATAAAATGTAAACTAGTTAAGGGTAAAGTGACGATGTGTGTTGAAAGTAGTTTCAAGATTGATGTGATCATCATCGCACACTCCCTATACTTTCGGGATTAGTGTTGAACCTAAATAAATGTTATTAGGTGTTTACGTTGAGCATGAATATGATTTGATCATGTTTATTGCAATACGGTTATTCATTTAAGTAAGAGAATAAACTGTTGTTACATTTACATGAATAAAACCTTATATGGTTACACACCCAATGAAAATGGTTCATTGGATCTCGATCGTAGTGATACACATATTCATAATATTGAAACCAAAAGATGCAAAGTTAATAATGATAGTGCAACTTATTTGTGTAATCGCCGCTTAGGTCATATTGGTGTAAAGAAGAAACTCCATGCTGATGGGATTTTTGGAATCACTTGATTATGAATCACTTGATGCTTGCGAACCGTGCCTTTTGGGCAAGATGACTAGAACACCGTTCTCCGGTACTATGGAGAGAGCAACAGATTTGTTGGAAATCATACATACAGATGTATGTGGTCCCATGAATGTTGAGGCTCGTGGCGGATATCGTTATTTTCTCACCTTCACAGATGACTTAAGCAGATATGGGTATATCTACTTAATGAAACATAAGTCTGAAACGTTTGAAAAGTTCAAAGAATTTCAGAGTGAAGTTGAAAATCATCGTAACAAGAAAATTAAGTTTCTACGATCTGATCGTGGAGGTGAATATTTGAGTTACGAGTTTGGTCTACATTTGAAACAATGCGGAATAGTTTCGCAACTCACGCCACCCGGAACACCACAGCGTAATGGTGTGTCCGAACGTCGTAATCGTACTTTACTAGATATGGTACAATCTATGATGTTTCTTACCGAGTTACCAATATCGTTTTGGGATCATGCATTAGAGACAGCTGCATTCACGTTAAATAGGGCACCATCTTTCGTTGAGACGACACTTTATGAACTATGGTTTAGCAAGAAACCAAAGTTGTCGTTTCTTAAAGTTTGGGGCTGCGATGCTTATGTGAAAAAGTTTCATCCTGATAAGCTCAAACCCAAATCGGAGATGTGCGTCTTCATAGAATACCCAAAGGAAATTGTTGGGTACACCTTCTATCACAGATCCTAAAGCAAGATTTTCGTTGCTGAAAATGGATCCTTTCTAGAGAAGGAGTTTCTCTCGAAAGAAGTGAGTGGGAGGAAAGTGGAACTTGATGAGGTAATAGTACCTTCTCCTTACTTGAAAGTAGTTAAATCGCAGAAACGGTTTCGAGACACCTACACCAAGTAGTGAGGAAGTTAATGATGTTGATCATGAAACTTCAGATCAAGTTACTGCAGAACCTCGTAGATCAACCAGAGTAAGATCCGCACCAGAGTGGTACGGTAATCCTGTTCTGGAAATCATGCTACTAGATCATGATGAACCTACGAACTATGAAGAAGCGATGGTGAGCCCAGATTCCGCAAAGTGGCTTGAGGCCATGAAATCTGAGATGAGATCCATGTATGAGAACAAAGTGTGGACTTTTGTGGCGTTGCCCAATGATCGGCAAGCCATAGAAAATAAATGGATCTTCAAGAGGAAGACGGACGCTGATAGTAGTGTTACTATCTACAAAGCTCGACTTGTCGCAAAAAGGTTTTTGACAAGTTCAAGGTGTTGACTACAATGAGTTTTTCTCAAGCTGTAGCGATGCTTAAGTCTGTCCAAATCATGTTAGCAATTGCCACAATTTATGAAATTTGGCAAATGGATGTAAAACTGCATTCTGAATGGGTTTTAGGAGGAAGAGTTGTATATGATGCAACCGAAGGTTTTATCAATCCAAAGGAGCTAACAAAGTGTGCAAGCTCCAATGATCCATCTATGGACTGGTGCAAGCATCTCGGAGTTGGAATATACGCTTTGATGAGTTGATCAAAGCATATAGTTTTATCTGAGACTTACGGTGAAGCCTCAGATTTCTTGAAAAGTGAGTGGGAGCACTACAAGATTTCGATAAGTATATGTGAATGACATATTGTAGATCGGAAATAATGTATAATTATTACGCAAAGCATAAAGGAGTGTTTGAAAGGAAGTTTTCAAAAGACCTCGGTGAAGCTGCTTACATATTGAGCATCAAGATCTATAGAGATAGATCAAGACGCTTGATAAGTTTTTTCAATGAAGCACATACCTTGACAAGATTTTGAAGTAGTTCAAAATGGAACAGTCAAAGAAAGAGTTCTTGCCTGTGTTACAAGGTGTGAAATTGAGTAAGACTCAAAACCCGACCACCGCAGAAGATAGAAAGAGAATGAAAGTCATTCCTATGCCTTGGCCATAGGTTCTATAAAGTATGCCATCTTGTGTACGGATCTATTGTATACCCTGCCTTGAGTTTGGCAAGGAGTACAATAGTGATCTAGGAGTAGATCACTGGACAGCGGTCAAAATTATCCTTAGTGGAGTAAGGATATATTTCTCGATTATGGAGGTGAAAAAAAAAGGGTTCGTCGTAAAGGGTTACGTCGATGCAAGTTTTGACACCGATCTGGACGACTCTAAGTCTCTATCTAGATACATATTGAAAGTGGGAGCAATTAGCTAGAGTAGCTCCGTGCAGAGCATTGTAGACATAGAAAATTGCAAAATACATAACGGATCTGAATGTGAAAGACCCGTTGACTAAGATTCTCTCACAAGCAAAACATGATCACACCTTAGTACTCTTTGGGTGTTAATCACATAGCGATGTGAACTAGATTACGGAATCTAGTAAACCCTTTGGGTGTTGGTCACATAATGATGTGAACTATGGGTGTTAATCACATGATGATGTGAACTATCGATGTTAATCACATGGTGATGTGATCTAGATTATTGACTCTAGTGCAAGTGGGAGATCAAGGAAATATGCCCTAGAGGCAATAATAAAGTTATTATTTATTTCCTTATTTCACGATAAATGTTTATCATTCATGCTAGAATTGTATTAACCGGAAACATGATACATGTGTGAATGCATAGACAAAACCACATGTCACTAGTATGCCTCTACTAGACTAGCTTGTTAATCAAAGATGGTTGTGTTTCCGACCATGAACAAGGGATTGTTATTTGATTAACAAGGTCACATCATTAGTAGAATGATCTGATTGACATGACCCATTCCCTTAGCTTAGCACACGATCGCTTAGTATGTTGCTCTGCTTTTATCCATGACATATACATGTTCCTATAACTATGAGATTATGCAACTCCGTTTACGGAGGAACACTTTGGTACTACCAAACGTCACAACGTAATCGGGTGATTATAAAGGAGTACTACAGGTGTCTCCAAAGGCGATGTTGGGTTGGCGATTTGAGATTAGGTTTTGTCACTCCGATTGTCGGAGAGGTATCTCTGGCCCTCTCGGTAATGCACATCATGAAGCCTTGCAAGCACTACAACTAATGAGTTAGTTGTGAGATGATGTATTACGAGCGAGTAAAGAGACTTGCGGTAACGAGATTGAACTAGGTATTGGATACCGACGATCGAATCTCGGGCAAGTAACATACCGATGACAAAGGGAACAACGATGTTGTTATGCGGTCGACCGATAAAGATCTTTGTAGAATATGTAGGAACCAATATGGGCATCCAGGTCCCGCTGTTGGTTATTGACCGTGAATAGTTCTAGGTCATGTCTACATTGTTCTCGAACCGTAGGGTCCGCACGCTTAAGGTTTCGATGACAGTTATTATGAGTTTATGTATTTTGATGTACCGAAGGAGTTCGGAGTCCCGGATGTGATCCCGGACATGACGAGGAGTCTCGAAATGGTCGAGACATAAAGATTGATATATTGGAAGCCTATGTTTGGAGTTCGAATGGTTCCGGTAAAACAGAAATTATCGGAGTACCGGGAGGTTACCGGAACCCCCCGGGAGGTAAATGGGCCATAGTGGGCCTTAGTGGAAAAAGAGAAGGGGCTGCCCTAGATGGGCTGCGCGCCTCCCCCTTCCCCTAGTCCTATTAGGACTAGGAGAGGTGGCCGGCCCCCTCCTCCTCTTTTCCCCTCGGGAATCCTAATTGGAATAGATTGGAGGAGTCCTACTCCGAAAGGAGTAGGACTCCTCCTGCGCCTCCCTCTCTGGCCGGCGCCCCTCCCCCTTGGCTCCTTTATATACGGGGCAAGGGGCACCTAGAACACACAAGTTGATCGTGAGATCGTTCCTTAGCCGTGTGCGGTGCCCCCCTCCACCATATTCCACCTCGGTTATACCGTCGTGAAGCTTAGGCGAAGCCCTGCGCCGGTGAAACATCAAGATCGTCACCACGCCGTCGTGCTGACGGAACTCTCCCTCGACACTCGGCTGGATCGGAGTACGAGGGACGTCATCGAGCTGTACGTGTGTCAAGAACTCGGGGGCGTCGAGTAACGGCGCGGATCGGTCGGATCGCGAGGAGAACGTACGACTACTTCCTCTACGTTGTGATCGCTTCCGCTTTGGGTCTACAAGGGTATGTGGACAACACTCTCCCCTCTCGTTGCTATACATCACCATGATCTTGCGTGTGCGTAGGAAAATTTTTGAAATTACTACGTTCCCCAACATTGTGGAGTAGTTATTAGATGATGGGTTGCGAGAGTGAAAGAAACTTAAACCCTAGTTTATGCGCTATTTCGTAAGGGACTGATTTGAATCCAAAAGTTTAATGCTATGTTTGGAATTTATTCTTAATACTTTTCTTGTAGTTGCGGATGCTTGTGAGTGGGTTAATTATAAGTAGGAGGTTTGTTCAAGTAAAAACAACACCTAAGCACTGGTCCACCCACACATCAAATTATCAAAGTAGCGAACACAAATCAAACTAACATGATGAAAGTGACTAGATGAGATTCCCGTGTGCCCTCAGGAACACATTGCTTATCATAAGAGACCGTTTTGGCATGCCCTTTGCCTCAAAAGGATTGGGCTACCTTGCTGCACTTTTGTTACCATTACCTTTACTTGCTCGTTACCAATTATCTTGCTATCAAACTACTTGTTACTTATAATTTCAGTGCTTGAAGACATTACCTTGCTGAAAACCGCTGGTCATTTCCTTCTGCTCCTCGTTGGGTTCAAAACTCTTACTTATCAAAAAGACTATGATTGATCCCCTATACTTGTGGGTCATCAAGGTGACGTGCATTCGGTACTTGATCGGTTGAAGCGCGAAGAAGTTCGACTACATCAACCGCGTTGTGAAACGCTTCCGCTGACGGTCTACGAGGGTACGTAGACACACTCTTACCCTCGTTGATATGCGTCTCCATGGATAGATCATTGCGTGTGCGTAGAAATTTTTTTTGTTTTCCATGCAACGATTCCCAACAGTGGCATCATGAGTCAGGTTTATGCATAGATGATATGCACGACTAGAACACAAATAGTTGTGGGCAGTGATAGTCATACTGCTTACCACCAACATCTTATTTTGATTCGGCGGTATTGTGGGATGAAGCGGCCTTGACCAACCTTACATGTCCACGCGCATGATACCGGTTCCACCGACAGATATGCAACTAGTTTTGCATAAAGGTGGTTGGCGGGTGTCTGTTTCTCCTACTTTAGTTGAATCAAATTTGACTACGGTCGGTCCTTGACATGCTAAAACTAGTTATATAAATTGTTTTTGCAGGGTATGTTGTGATGTGATATGGTCAAGACATGATGTGATATAAATTGTTATATGAGATGATCATGTTTTGTAACAAAGTTATCGGCAACCGGCAGGAACCTTATGGTTGTCTCTTTATTGTATGAAATGCAAACGCCATGTAATTGCTTTACTTTATCACTATGCATTAGCGATAGTTGTAGAAGCAATAGTTGGCAAGATTACCATGATGCTGCGATGGAGATAAAGGTGTCGAGCCGGTGACGATGGAGATCATGACGATGCTTTGGAGATGGAGATCAAAGGCACGAGATGATGATGGCCATATCATGTCACATATTTGATTGCATGTGATGTTTATTGTTTATGCATCTTATTTTGCTTAGTACGGCGGTAGCTATATAAGATGATCCCTTCATTAAATTTCAAGGTAAAAGTATTCTCCCTGAGTATGCACTATTGCTACAGTTCGTCGTGTTGAGACACCACGTGATGATCGGGTGTGATAGACTCTACGTTCACATACAATGGGTGTAAGATAGTTTTGCACATGCAGAATACTTGGGTTACACTTGACGAGCCTGGCATGTACAGACATGGTCTCGAAACAGTGGAGACCGAAAGGTCGAACGTGAGTCATATAGTAGATATGATCAACATAGAGATGTTCACCATTGATGACTACCCCATCTCACGTGATGATCGCACATGGGTTAGTTGATTTGGATCACGTATCACTTAGATAACTTGAGGGATGTTTATTTAAGTGGGAGTTCATTAGTAATTTGATTAAATTGAAATTAATTTATCATGAACTTAGTCCTGATAGTATTTGCAAATCTATGTTGTAGATCAATAGCTCACAATATAACTCCCCTATTTTTTGATATGTTCCTAGAGAAAATAGGTTGAAATATGATAGTAGCAATGATGCGGACTGGGTCCATGATCTCAGGACTATCCTCATTGTTGCATAGAAGAATTATGTCCATGATGCACCGCTAGGTGATAGACCTATTGCAGGAGCAGATGCAGACATTATGAACGTTTGACATGCTCGGTATGATGACTACTTGATAGTTTAGTGCGCCATGCTTTACAGCTTAGAACTGGGACTTCAAAAACGTTTTGAACGCCACGGAGCATATGAGATGTTCCAAGAACTAAAATTGGTATTTCAGACCCATGCCCGTGTCGAGATGTATGAGACTTTTGACAAGTACTTTGCCTACAAGATGGTGGAGAATAGCTCAGCTAGTGAGCATGTGCTCAGAATGTCTGGGCACTACAATCACTTGAATCAAGTGGGAGTTAATCTTCCAAATAAGATAGTGATTGACAGAGTTCTCTAGTCACTATCATCAAGCTACTAGAACTTCATGATGAACTATAATATGCGAGGGATGACGAAAATGATTCCTGAACTCCTCGCGACGCTGAAATCGGCGAAGGTAGAAATCAAGAAAAAGCATCAAGTGTTGATGGTTAACAAGACCACTAGTTTCAAGAAAAAGGGCAAAAGGGAAAGAAAGGTAACTTCAAGAATAATGGCAAGCAAGTTGCCACTCCCGTGAAGAAGCCCAAAGCTGGACCTAAGCCTGAATCTGAGTGCTGCTACTGCAAAGGGAATGGTCACTAGAAGCGGAACTGCCCCAAATACTTGGCGGATAAGAAGGATGCAAATTGAACAAAGGAATATTTGATATGCATGTTATTTATGTGTACTTTACTAGTGTTCATAGTATCCCCTGGGTATTTGATACCGGTTCAGTTGCTAAAATTAGTAACTCAAAACAGGAGTTGGAGCCTCTCCCACTGTATAACTTCTCAAAAAAAACTCAAAACAGGAGTTTCAAAATGAACAGAGGGCGAGGTGACGATGTGTGTTGAAAGTGATTCCAAGGTTGATAAGATCACCATCGTATACTCCCTCTACCTTCGGGATTAGTGTTGAACCTAAATAAATATATTTGGTGTTTGTGTGGAGCATGAATATGATTGGATCATGTTTATTGCAATACGGTTATTCATTTATTTACATGAATAAAACCTTCTATGGTCATACACCCAATGTAAATGGTTTATTGAATCTCGATCATAGTGATACACATATCCATAATATTGATGTAAAAAAGATGCAAAGTTAATAATGATAGTGCAACATACTTGTGGCACTGCCGTTTAGGTCATATTGGTGTAAAGCGCATGAAGAAACTCCATGCAGATGGGCTTATGGAATCACTTAATATATGAATCATTTGATGCTTGCGAACCATGCCTTATGGGCAAGATGACTAAAACTTCGTTCTTCATAACAATGGAGCAAGCTAATGACTTATTGGAAATAATACATACCGATGTATGCAGTCCGATGAGTGTTGAAGCACGCGGCAGGTATCGTTATTTTCTGACCTTCACAAATAATTTGAGTAGGTATGGGTATATCTACTTAATGAAACACAAGTCTGGAACATTCGAAAAGTTCAAAGAATTTCAGAGTGAAGTGGAGAATCATCGTAATAAGAAAATAAAGTTTCTACGATCTGATCGCCGAGACAAATATTTGAGTTACGAGTTTGGCCTTTATTTAAAACAATGTGGAATTGTTTCACAACTCATGCCACCTGGAACACCACAACATAATGGTGTGTCCGATCGTTGTAACCGTACTTTATTAGATATGGTATGATCTATGATATCTCTTACCGATTTACCACTACCGTTTTGGGGTTATGCATTAGAGACAGCCGCATTCACGTTAACTAGGGCACCGTCTAAATCCGTTGAGACGACACCGTATGAACTATGGTTTGGCAAGAAACCTAAGCTGTCATTTCTTAAAGTTTGGGGATGCGATGCTTTTGTCAAAAGGCTTCAGCTTGATAAGCTCGAAACTAAATCGGAGATGTGTGTCTTCATAGGATACCCTAAAGAAACTATTGGGTACACCTTCTACCACAGATGCAAAGGCAAGATCTTTGTTGCTAATAATGGGTCCTTTCTAGAGAAGGAGTTTCTCTCGAAAGAAGTGAGTGGGAGGAAAGTAGAACTTGATGAGGTAATTGTACCTTCTCTCGAAATGGAGAGTAGCACATCAGAGAAATCTGTTCCCGTGATGCCTACACCAACTAGAAAGGAAGCTATGATCATGAAACTTCGGATCAAGTTACTACTAGACTTTGTAGGTCGAACAAAGCACGTTCCGCACCAGAGTGGTACGGTAATCCTATCCTGGAAGTCATGTTATTAGACCATGGCGAACCTACGAACTATGAAGAAGCTATGATGAGCCCAGATTCCGACAGGTGGCTTGAGGCCATGAAAACTGAGATAGGATCCATGTATGAGAACAAAGTGTGGACTTTGGTGGACTTGCCCGATGATCGGCAAGCCATAGAGAATAAATGGATTTTCAAGAAGAAGATTGACGCTGATGGTAATGTTACTGTCTACAAAGCTCGACTTCTCACAAAAGGTTTTTGACAAGTTCAAGGAGTTGACTACGATGAGACTTTCTCACCCGTGGCGATGATTAAGTCCGTCCGAATCATGTTAGCAATTCCCACATTTTATGAAATCTGGCAAATGGATGTCAAAACTGCATTCCTTAATGGATATCTCAAAGAAGTGTTGTATATGATGCAACCAGAAGGTTTTGTCGATCCTAAAGGTTCTAACAAAGTGTGCAAGCTCCAGTGATCCATCTATAGACTGGTGCAATCATCTCGGAGTTGGAATATATGCTTTGATGAGGTGATCAAAGCATATGGGTTTATACAGACTTACGGTGAAGCCTGTATTTACAAGAAAGTGAGTGGGAGCTCTCTAGCATTTATGATATTATATGTGGATGACATATTGCTGATTGGAAATGATATAGAATTTCTGGATAACATAAAAGGGTACTTGAATAATAATTTTTTAATGAAATACCTCGGTGAAGCTGCTTACATATTGGGCAATCAAGATCTATAGAGATAGATCAAGACGCTTGATAAGATTTTCAGTGAGTACATACCTTGACAAGATTTTGAAGGAGTTCAAAATGGATCAGTCAAATAAGGAGTTCTAGCCTGTATTGTAAGGTGTGAAGTTGAGTAAGACTCAAAGCCCGACCACGACAGAAGATAGAGAGAGAATGAAAGTCATTCCCTATGCCTCAGCCATAGGTTCTATAAAGTATGCCATGTTGTGTATCGAACATGTTGTGTACCTTGCCATGAGTTTGGCAAGGGGGTACAATATTGATCCAGGAGTAGATCACTAGACAACGGTCAAAATTATCCTTAGAGGACTAAGGAAATATTTCTCGGTTATGGAGGTGATAAAGAGTTTGTCATAAAGAGTTACATCGATGCAAGCTTTTATGCCAATCCAGATGACTCTGAGTCTCAATCTGGATACGTATTGAAATTGAATCAATTAGCTAGAGTAGCTTCATACAGAGCATTATAGACATAGAAATTTGCGAAATACATACGGATTTGAATGTGGCAGACCCGTTGACTAAACCTCTCTCACAAGCAAAACATGATCACACCTTGGTACTCTTTGGCTGTTAATCACATAGCAATATGAACTAGATTATTGACTCTAGTAAACTCTTTGGGCATTGGTCACATGGCGATGTGAACTATGAGTGCTAATCACATGACGATGTGAACTAGATTATTGACTCTAGTGCAAGTGGGAGACTGAAGAAATATGCCCTAGAGGCAATAATAAAGTTGTTATTTTATATTTCCTTATTCATGATAAAGGTTTATTATTCATGCTAGAATTGTATTGATCGGAAACTTAAATACATGTGTGAATACATAAACGAATACCATGTCCCTAGTGAGCCTCTACTAGACTAGCTCGTTGATCAAAGATGGTTAAGGTTTCCTAACCATGGACATGTGTTGTCATTTGATAATGGGATCACATCATTAGGAGAATGATGTGATGGACAAGACCCATCTGTTAGCTTAGCATAATGATCGTTCAGTTTATTGCTATTGCTTTCTTCATTTTAAATACATGTTCCTTCGACTATGAGATTATGCAACTCCCGGATACCAGAGGAATACCTTGTGTGCTATCAAACTTCACAATGTAACTAGGTGATTATAAAGATGCTCTACAGGTATCTTCGAAGGTGTTTGTTGAGTTGGCATAGATCAAGATTAGGATTTGTCACTCCGAGTACCGGAGAGGTATCTCTGGGCCCTCTCAGTAATACACATCATAAGCTTGCAAGCAAATGACTAAGG
This sequence comes from Aegilops speltoides, assembly GCA_021437245.1. Classification (NCBI taxonomy): domain Eukaryota; kingdom Viridiplantae; phylum Streptophyta; class Magnoliopsida; order Poales; family Poaceae; genus Aegilops; species Aegilops speltoides. The sequence goes on from CM038143.1 coordinate 392,345,957, forward strand.
AGTTAGTCACGAGGTGATGTATTACGGAACAAGTAAACAGACTTGTCGGTAACGAGATTGAACTAGGTATGAAGATACCGACGATCAAATCTCAGCCAAGTAACATACCGATGGACAAAGGGAATTACGTATGTTGTCATAACGGTTCGACCGATAAAGATCTTCGTAGAATATGTAGGAGATAATATGGCCATCCAGGTTCCGCTATTGATTATTGACCGGAGAGGTGTCTCGGTCATGTCTACATAGTTCTCGAACCCGTAGGGTCCGCACGCTTAACGTTCGATAACGATATAGTATTATATGAGTTATGTGATTTGGTGACCGAATGTTGTTTGGAGTCCCGGATGAGATCAAGGACATGATGAGGAGTCTTGAAATGGTCGAGAGGTAAAGATTGATATATAGGACGAGGGTATTCGGACACCGGAAGTGTTTCGGGGGTACCGGGTACTTATCGGGTCACCGGAAGGGGTTCCGGGCACCCGCGGCAAAAGATATGGGTCTTATGGGCCAAGAGGGGAAACACACCAGCCACAAGGGGCTAGTGCGCCCTCCATATGGGCCGGCCTAGGAGGAGAAGGAAAAAGGGGAAGGGAAAGGAAAGAGTGGAATAGGATTCCCCCTTCCTTCCTCTCCCTCCCCCCCCCTTCCTCCCCCCTCCGACAAATATGGCAGGGGGTGCGGCCAAGGGCAGGAGCCCAAGTAGGATTCGGACCTACTTGGGGCACCCATTGGCTCTCCCTCCCACCTATATATATGAGTAGGGGGCGCCTAGCACACCCCAGATAATTGCCTAGCCGTGTGCGTCGCCCCCCTCCACCGTCTACACCCCTGTCATATTTTCATAGTGCTTAAGTGAAGCCCTACGGAGATCACTTCACCATCGCCGTCACCATGTCGTCGTGCTGACGGAACTCATCTATTACCTCGACGTCTTGCTGGATCAATAAGGCGAGGGGCGTCACCGAGCTGAACGTATGCAGAATGCGGAAGTGTCGTGCGTTCGGTACTTGATCGGTTGAAGCGCGAAGAAGTTCGACTACATCAACCGCGTTGTGAAATGTTTCCGCTTACGGTCTACGCGGGTACGCAGACACACTCTTCCCTCGTTGCTATGCATCTCCATCGATAGATCATTGCCTGTGCGTAGAATTTTTTTTTTGTTTTTCATGCAACGATTTCCAACAAAGAAACAACGCGACGTCTCTAGTGTGGCTCCTAGCGTGCAGCCGCCGCCTCCCGCGGGCCTGGCTGTGGAAAAATTGTCGATTCGGCGTTCATAACGGACCTGGCCCAAAGATGCTTTAAGTTTTGTGCTGTGCAGACCAACAAGCAACCAAAGGGATCATTTTCTTTCAGCGCGGGCTTGGTTGGGGTGTGGGCGAGCAACCAAACACGTCACAAGTCATCGCGTGTGGTAGTACCTACTGAAGTTTTGGTGCGCCATCGCGATAGCTGCTCCTTTCGACTCGGTACTACTCCTCCTGTAGCCAGCGAACGGTCCATGACCATGAGCCCCGTTCCATAAACCAGGAGATCTAGCACAAAAGACTTGGTACTCGATCACAATCACATGGGCAAGGACTAAAGAGCACTGTTGCATAAACAACGTGACAAAGTTAGCCAGGGTCCACCGCCTGTCTGGCCATCTTGCCAGACTTTTGACCGTTAGTGGCAGCGAGGAATGCATCATGACAATCCCTACGAGACCACGACGTCACGCTGCTGCTTCGTGCCCGCCAGATCCTTCAAAGGCTCGACCGTCTCTGATCTCACCGGCAGCAGCAAATCAGGCGGCATGCATGCGGCGGTAGAGCTAAAGAGACAAGCAGAAGAAACATGCAAACCATTGTACACATGCATGCATGCTTACTGATTCACCACAAAGGTAGTAACGCTGCTGGGCAAAGCAAAAGAGCAGACGGCCGGTGTGCATTTTTGAACTCCAAGGAAGACTATTTTGGACACACCCGTACTGAGAAATTTATAGGGCAATCACAATCAGTGGCTTCAAGCTAAATTCTGGCTGGATTCAACCATGGCCAGCAATTTTGATTTTGATTTTGATTTCTTTCAGTATACAAAGGTCTGATGATGCAGCTTGCGCGTTCCCAGCCACAGTAAGCCAACTGTGTAAAACAGCATGCACACAGACACCATGGACCAGCGGCCACAAGCGAAGCGCGTATTTCAAAAACAAAAACTTAAAAGGCGTGTGAATGGCAGTTACAACCCCAAGCCATGTGTAGACCATGTTCTACATTGTACAAAGAAATCATTCCATTGGTCTGTCAAAACGCAGTAAAAGTAGATCATGTGCCGATTCCAGCAGGAGATTTGAGTTTTTCATAAATTTCATTAAAGCACAGATCAGCATTAGGCTGGCTGACTTTTGGAACACAACTTACAAGGTAGGTGCATCCGGTTTACTCCGCAAGAGCCATATTATTGCCACCATCATCTTTTACAACCAGAAATTTTTCTCCGAAACAAAAGAGGAAGGGACTTCCAAGGAAAAGCGGAAATGAAGTGAGTGCAACTTCTGCTGCAGCGTGACCACAAGACCTGGCAAATCAAGCAGTGTTGAATCAGTAATCCTTGTTATGATGATACTAAACGAAGTGAAATAATTAGACATGACTTCAACTTCAGATCTAGAGTTAGATAGGCAAAGGCCCAAACTATAGCTAGTAGCTAGGAGCAAGTGTCTTCTCTCATCATAGATTTAGATAAGCAAAGGCCCAAACTCTAGCTAGTGGCTGGTAGCAAGTGTCTTATCTCATCATAGATTTAGATAGGCAAAGGCCCAAACTCTAGAAGGCACCCAGAAATCTAGATAAAAGACCAGCATGTGCAATTCCAGATATAGGCATACAGCCTGTACCACTCAATAAAGTGAGTAACAGGGTAGTACTACAATGCAGATGCTGCCAGTGAAAATGTATGACAGGTTGAAAGTAGATGCTGATAACAGTTGCCCTGATGCAATTACTAAGCATGCTACAAGACAGACATTGGCAAGATGATATTCATGAAAGAAACTCATTAAATGAATATGACACAGATAATGCAAATGAGAAGACAAGCAAGGAAAGAACTAGATATTCTGAACATAAGATAACAAACACGATGACAATGATACAAGAAAATCAGTTAGATTCAGTTAGCAATATATATTTTTCCAAGCAGAATTGAGCACATGGCAGTTTTAAGCGTTTATAGTAACAATATATGGAGAGTATGTAGGTCACTGTTAATGACTACTATGGAAAGAAAATTAAAACGCCAACGAGAAAGAACAATGCCGAATGGCTCAAACCAAACTTTCCCTCAATAAAATGGTTTAAATTTCTGCAAGGAAGAACATTATCGTAGCGACGAAAACTTAGAAAGGTATAAGCACTTTCCAATATGCGACAGGCCATCTAGGCGTGTCAGTGTACATTGATAAATATATTATTCATTGAATCACAAAAAGTAAACAAACTAACTGCTCTGTATTCAGCATATTTATTGACCTTCAAAACGATTTTCTTGGTTCGAGGGAAATCAGCACGCTGACATAATAAATACATGCAAACCTGCTATTACGGTAGATTAAACATTTTGGAATCTGCCGCATAAATTCTGGACCTAACCAGCCTACTTTACTTGCCTCAGCAACGCAATAGCATAGCTCAACTTTTGCCAGCCAAACATCTTGGTAGCCATCTTGATCACATTAGTCCCAAGGAGGATAAATTGGTGGTAAATACATTAGCTTAGTTGGTTCAACCATTTATTGACCCCAATAACATAGCTGGTGTAGAATTGAACTGGCTTCATAACCACAGCATATAATATTTTTTATCTCCAGTCAATTTCAGCACACCAAATAGAAACTATTAGAAGGCTCTTGAACCTCTGAAACCTAGCATGTCAAACTCAAATACTGAAAGCATCTCATCTGTGACAGATTGTTTTTTCATCTCTTGCACAGTTGTGCCTTTATAAAATAATAGTAACTCGGATACATCACAGATGTGTAACACAATTAAAATAAGGTTGGTATTTAGGTGCTTCATATGCATGAATTAGCTAGGAGATCTTTTGCCATGATTTCAAAAATATCGCATAGACAGTTACTGATCAAAATTAATCATGGTTCATATCTCCAAACCCACTGCAAAAAATCAGAAGCTACTGTGCCAACTATCAATCCATGTTTTTTGTTTTGAAAAACACTATCGATCCATGTTGATTTACTCAAAAACACAAAAACATGTTAAGAGAAAATCAATCAGACACTGTTGGTCCGTACAACAATGTACCTGGAACTGTCCACATTCAAAATTGAAAGAGAATTATATTTATAATGCCCGCTAGATATCCCGCTAAAAAAAGTGTAAACCTCATATCCATGTTTTATTAAGATTGAGCCAGCAATTAATTGGTTAGAACCAGTTCCATATATTGCAAGGTCATCTCATTTGTTACCTCTAGGCATGTTACAAGATGAGAGTCCTGCTAATTCCAGTTCTCCCAAATGTACAACAAAACATCATAGCTCTATGTAAAGTGAAGTATAGAGCTAACTAAACAAAAATTCAAAACAAAATTTGTGCACTCTAGAGTGAAAGATTACATCTACAAAATTCAAAACAAAATTTGTGCACTCTAGAGTGAAAGATTACACCTACTGAAGTTAGCATGAACCAACTAACTTGAAACACAACCTACTCAAAATAAATAAAACTTACACGCAACACAAACAAATTATGATTCTTCCTTCCAGACAACATTAATAAGTATACATACACATAATATAGCAACGGACCATGGAAAAAATGCATGCAATAAACAAAATATAAAAATCCTAGAGCCTTGGCCATGTCAATGTTCATCGTATTTGTTTGAGACTCCCTAGCGTCTCTACTCGGCCTAAAATGTGATCTCGAGGACCTCAAAAAACTTGAGACCGCTCCTCGTCCATATTTGCAATGAATCCAGTGGATCATCCTCATGGAGGAGGTGATGGGCGCACAAAAGGAGGTAACCTTCGGTGTCACCTTGTGGGAAGCCCAGGTTATGATTGATTAATTTATCATTCCAAATCTAATCCTGGTTCACTGGAACCATATAAGCCCATACCCAGAACTCCAATCAGGAAAGAAATGGAACCACCTGCAGTATACAAAATGAACTTTGTAGTTTGGATTATTCCTAACTTTCTGCCATCCTTTCTTTTGCTTTGATTAGATGTTGTCATGCAAGAAGTTGTGAGTGGTTCGAATGGTTACCGACATGAACCCTCAGGCGCAAGCCAGCTGTTTTGAAAGGATAGGGTAGGATGGTGCTGGAAATGGATTCTTGTGGCGTCAGTAGGCTCAGAGGGAATGGAAAACAGGATTTGTGATTCTCGTAGCTCGTTTAAATGACATCCTCATTTTACATTATGATGTTCAAGCCAACCAATATATCTTTGATATACACTTGAAAAAACCAGAGACTTGGCAATTCACAATGATATACTTAACCTTGACTTATGCGGCATGATGCATTTCCCTCTAAAAAGATGGTGATGAAGTTGGGTTACAGTTGAACCAATCATCATAATTAGTTAACTATTTCACGAATTGCAACAAGACAGGAAATCTAATTTCACAAAGCAAGGTTGGGTTATCAACTATATTCACACGTACCGACGCCCCGAATCTACATTTGATTCTAAAACAACAGACACACACTGATTAAGATAAAGATTGCAATTAGGCATGCATGACACGGAACCCTAGCTCTAACCCCAGATCTAAAGGTAGCAGCCCTCACCTGGATCACTTGGTGTAGCCGCCGCCGACTTCGCTGTACTCGACAGCAGAATTGACGTAGGGGACGGGGAAGTCCTTGGCGGGGTCGAACTGCTTGGCGGCCATGTAGCGCTCAAGGTCGGGCTTGCGGAGGAGGGTGCGGCGGACGGGCGGGCGGTTGCGGCGGCAGTCGCGCGGGTAGTACTTGATGTCGAACACGGTCTCCGGGTCGGAGGTGGGGATGACGGCCCTGGGGGAGTCCTCGCGAAGGGTGGCCGGGCAGGTTTGACGGTACTCGAGCGCACCCGGGACCGCGCTGCGGTACTCCGGCGAGGAGCACGGGCCGGTGATCTCCCACGGCTTCTTGAAGAACTTGCGGAATGTCTGGATCAGTGACTTGCCGGCGCCGGCGGCGGAGGAGGCCATCGGGGGCGGTGCGGTGGCTACGGCCCGACGGGAAGGGGGAGGTGGGGAACGGGGGAGATCGGCAGATGCGGGAAACGGGCTGATTCAGCGACGGTGAAGACCGAAGAAACCTGGATTTAGCTATGGCTGCACTGCACAACGTGGCCTGATCTGGACCGTCTGACCGGGAAGAAGGCCGGAGAAAAGAGCACAGTGGTGGAAAGGAAGGAGAAATTATCGATGCAAACGAAAGTTTTTTTTAGAATAATGCAAACCAAAGTTATGGTGAATGGATCAATAGAACTATGTTTACTTGTTGTTTTTTGCGGGGAACCAAATTTAGTTTTAAAAAAAACTCAAAAAATACAGTATGTTGAAGAAATGGTTTTTTATTGACATGTAAATTTTCTTTTTTCTTTTTGCAGGAAGACGTGTAAAATTTCAAGTTCAAACATAAGTTCAAGCTCTCGTTGATAAGTATTTGGGGCTGCCAACGGTCATTGGTTGCTCGTCCGATGTTCAATTTGAACACATTGCCAATAGTATTTGTAAACTAGTAAATGGGTACGTTTCCAAACTTCTGAGCACCGCAACAAGGGAAGTTCTGATCAAAGCGGTTTGTCAGGCAATTCCCACATATTCTATGAGTTGTTTCAGGTTGTCCAAAAAAATATGTAAGAAGTTGACTGATATAGTGGCTCGATTCTTCTGGGGTGGAGATGAAAACCGAAGGAAGCTACATTAGAAAAAATGGAGAGATATAGCTATACCAAAAGGAGATGGAGGCATGGCCTTTAGGGATTTTGAAATGTTCAATCAGGCTATGCTTGCAAAACAGGGCTGGAGGTTGATTACCACACCAGAATCGTTGTGTGCTAGAGTTCCTAAGGGCAAGTATTTTCATGATCATGACTTTATGTTAGCCAAGAACAAGAGAGGGTCATCACATATTTGGAGGGCAATTCTCCATGGTAGAGAGGCACTAAAACTGGGATTAGTGAAGAGGGTTGGAGATGGCTCTTCTATTCGGCCTTGGGAAGATCCATGGATTCCATCCAATTATGGTTTCAAACCTGTTGTGAAGCTCTCTGGTGCAGCCATGAACAGAGTACAAGAACTGATAGATGAAGACAGTGGGGAATGGAATATCAATATGATAAAAATGCATTTTGTTGAACCTGATGTGAGTGCAATCTATAGGATCCCCCTCCGTCGTTTACTGAGGACTCATGGGCGTGGCACTTTGAAAAGCATGGGAATTTCACAGTAAGGTCAACATACATAGAGCTAGTAGCTAAATGCCATCAAAAACTCCAGCCAAGTTCCAGCAGTAGTCAAGCAAATGCATGGAAGAAAATGTGGGAATTTGAAGTTCCTCCAAAGGTTAGGAATTTCTGGTGGCGTATTTGTCATGATTTCATTCCCTGTTGTGCAGTGCTGAAGCCAAGACATATGGAGGAAATTGACTTATGTGAAAGTCGTGGGCAGCCGGAAACTTTGATGCATGCAATTTTTTACTGCACTTGGGCTCAGAGTTTTTGGGACGAGATGAAAATTCTAACGGGCATTAAAATTCCCAAACTTCACTCGCAGTCATGGACACTTGGTCTAGTTGATGGAACCAACTTCTCTCACGCGGGATGCTTGCGTTATTTGTTGTGGTGCATGGGCAATATGGACTGAGCGAAATGCAAGAAGACATGGGGAGGCTGGACGTACCATAGCGCAATCTGTCAAATGGGTTACTGATACAATGTTGGATTTGGTTATGGCAAGAAAAGAAACCATAGTTAAGCCGCCGAAGGTGAAAGCTAAATGGTCACCACCTGAAAATGGAGTGATCAAGGTGAATGTTGATGCCTCCTTTGATGGGAATACCAATCAAGGATCTTCTGGGCTGGTGATCCATGATAGTCGTGGCAATCTCCTACGTGCACAAGCCCTCTGGCATGAGTTTGCAGAAAGCTCGATGGCAATGGAAGTGGAGGCGGTTTGGGATGGGGTGCGAATGGCCCTGGAGAGAGGCTTTCGTAGAGTTGTTGTCGAGAGCGACACTCAAGCAATCATAAAGCTGTGGGAGACAGAAGATTTGGATAGTGCTGAGATTGCTGGTGTTCTCCATGAGATCAAAGAGCTGAGTGCACACTTTGAGAGTTTTAGGCTAATGTTCGTACAAAGAGGCGCTAATGAGGCGGCTCACTTATGTGCGAAGCAGGCGACAAATGTTAGAAGGAGATGCTTATGGCTTAATTGCATACCAGTATTCCTAACGAACATGTTGTATCGTGATTGTATGCCTAATTAGTTAGCAATAAAACTCTTTTACTTGCAAAAAAACATAAATTCATTTACGACATATGAAGAAACAAATTCAAGAATAATTAGCGTTAATAGAAGATCGCCCTTTCTAAATATTGTACTATTTTCTTGGTAATTTTGGAAAACTTTGAAACAAGTTTTTCATGATTTTTTCATTGTAATTGCATTCCATCGGATATTCTTTTGAAGGAAAATGCTAGACATGAAAATCATGCACGAGTTCCATTTTTTAAAGAAAATAAATGAATTCTCCGAGAAACCATAAAAAAGTTAAGCCAACAACAAGCACACAAAAGCATATGCATGCTCTGCCGCATGGTTTCTATCTAGCATTTTATTTTTTAAATTATTCACCCATGGACTCTTTTGTCTCATTGTTTCCTGGTTTTGGTGATGTGGACGCGGTGCGATATCCATCAAAGATTATGCAAAATGTATCTCGAAGTTCATACCCTTGAAAGGCTAATCTTTGCTAGGAAGGTGGAGGCCAACGAATGGCCTCACGACAAGGAAGGCCTCACCTGGTTCTTTGAGCGCTCATGCCATCGAAAGCTCAAACACCCTTTACTAGTTATAGTTCTTGGGGCAAACCACAAACCCTCATAAATGTTCCCACGAAACAAATCCATTACTTGGAAGCCCCCGGGCATCACCAATCTGCCTTGATTTCCCACGAATCCAAGTATAACAAATCACACAAAGCACTTGGGCGATGCAATTTGGTGCAAACACATATTCATATTTTCTCTTTGCTTTCCTCTATAGAATTTGAGTTTATCTGATTAGAGGGGGGAGGGAGAATGAAAGCTCGGAAGTCCTCAACAATGATGGGGCTTGAGATCTGGTTGACAACCAACTTTTGGTGAAGAATGGGGGTATTTCTATGGCCCCACAAAAATCTACCAGTTATGTCGTGGTGGGCACACGACAGATGCCAAGGGCTGGCTAAAGAGAGGAGGAGGCTCGAGGGCGCTGGTGGGCTTCGGAGGCGGGGTTGATATGCGCGGGCGCGGGACGCCAGACATACCCGGTTCGGGGCTCTCCGGAGAGATAACACCCCTAGTCATGCCGAGTTTAGTTGGATGGTTGATAGTACAATGTCGCTCCTGGAGCTGTATGAAGGAGGAAGGAGGCTGGCCAAGGCTCCGGCTGCTCCTTCTCTCCGGTGTTGCTATGTAGTGGCTAGTCCTATCTTGCTTGCTTTATCTCGTATGGCTTTGCATGTCGGGGATCTCACACATCATGCCCCGTAGGTGTGGACTCATGGGGGGGGGGGGGGTTTATAGATCAACCCACCCAGGGTTACAATGGTAATATGCCGAGTTGGTGGGTCCGTATTGTCGGTGTCCGGGGTACCGGGCTGGGTCCCGCTTGGGAGCTTGTGGTTCGCCAGGTTCCCCTAGGTGCGGGCCCCGCGTGCCTAGGGGGACTGTGCACCGTCTTGTCTATCATCATGGCGTGGCCGAGTCGAGCCGTGCACAGTGTTCTCTGTCAGGCCGCCACTTGCTGTCGTCAGCGGTGAGGACGGGAACATTGTTGCCGTGGCAGCCCTGGTCAGCGGGTAGGTAAGGGGTACTGTTGCCACGCTCCGGCTGACCACGGGCATGGGCGAGGGCACTGTAGTCTTGGTCATCGGTGATTGAGGTCTCGTCCCATCGTACGGCCTGGATGGGATGGGAGCTGACCCATGGCTGGGTTGCCGTGGACGCCACGGGTGGGTTGGCTTGCTGGGGAAGCCAAGGTTGCGCCGGGCTGAGTTGTTTTGCGCCACCGCCGCAGCTGGTCGACGCATTTGCCAAGTCGAGGTCTTGGCGGGCCAGCGCTTTGCGGGTTGAGCGACCCGGCTGGCGACGCCGGTTCTTGGGCGATCGCGGCCCCGCTGTTTTTGAAATAGATCTGGGTTCCGTTGCCTTCACAGGGGTTCACCCCCGACAATAGTCCCCGGCCGTGAAGGTCCGCTGCTTGGATGAGTGGGCCTCGCAGCTTCCCCTTGAGCAAGGCGGAATCTGCGAACGCGGGTCCGCAACACCTTGTGTGCCGGTTTTCTGAACCGGATCTCGGCATCCCGCCATGGTGGGAACCGAGGAGTCCGTCGAATCTTGAGGCGCCCTCAAGCCAGCAGGCGCCACGCCCGGAAGCCGGAGGGACCTAACGAGCCCCGCGCGTGGACGGATCGGGCGACGGGCCGGGGCCCGCCGCCGCGCGCCCTTGGCCACGCGTGCGGATTTATTGTGGCGTCTGGGGGCCGGTTGCACTTCCCCGCGCAGTTAGTGCATGTTTACGTGCGCATTTATTGCGGGGTAGTGGAACGAGCGCGTGCAGACGATCCCACTCCCCACGTTTGAACTCGGGCTTATAAATTGAGGGGGCAAAGGGGGCGGACACCATTTCGCCGCGCCTCCTATCCCCGCTGCGTGCTCGCTCCTTGCCACCGACGCACAGTTGCGCCCGTAGCCCCGAGCAGAGCTTCCTCCATCGCTCGTCTTCTTCTTTCTGCTTCTATCCATGGCGCTACCGTCGGGCTCTTGGATGGGTTCCAACGTCACCCCCGAGGATATCACGCAGCTTCGAGCTTCGTGACGCTTGCCGCGGGAGACGGACGTTGGTGTCCACTTGCCGCGCGGCAAGCAAATGCCCCGACCCGAGGGGCAGGAGCGTGTCATCTTCCTTACCCATTTCGAGCGCGGGCTCGGGCTGCCGGTGAGCACCTTCTTCCGCGCCTTCTTGGAGTTCTTCGGGCTCCAACCGCACCATCTTGGCGCCGGCGCCATCGTCCAACTCTCCGGCTTCGTGACCCTGTGTGAGGGGTACCTGGGGGTCGAGCCAACGATCGACCTCTAGGCACGCTTCTTCTCCTTGAAGCAGCAGGGCCCGTCGGCCGGGGAGTTCGCCGACTGCAGCGCCGCCATCATCTCCAAGCGGTCGGGGGCAGATTTCCCCAAGATTCCGCTCGAGGATTCCGCCAAGAAGTGGCAGAATTCCTTCTTCTACGTCCGCAACCATGGCACGGACCATATCAATCTTTCCCCCTTCGTCATCGCGTCGCCGCGGGTGAAGACGAACTGGGGCTACTCGCCAAGGCGCCCGTCGCAGGAGATCGTCAACCTCTGCGAGCGGGTGACGGTGATGAGGACGCAGGAGGGGCTCACCGGCACGGACCTTCTCGCCGCGTTCATCACCCTCCGAGTCCTCCCGCTTCAGAGGCGCTCCTGCCTCATCGACGAGATGATCGGCCTGCAGGACCCCAACCGAATGGGGTCGACGCGGCTATCTGCGGAGCAGGCCACGTGCGCCGTCAACGTCATCTCCAGGGCCAATCTTGGAGAGGATTGACGGTTCGGCAGGGCGCCGTACAGACAGGCAAACCCGGCGCCGCAGGTGAGCATCTCGTCTCCTTACTTTGCCGCCACGCATCTTCTTGTTCGTCCCGACGTGACGCGGGAGGTTCTCTTGAACGTGATCCGGCATCCTTATGCCCGGGCTCCGTCGCAGGTGGCGCCGGTGGCACCAGAGGAGCCCGCGGCCCAAGGCGGCGAGGACGTGGCTGAGTCCGACGCCGGCGCTGGGCGTCGCGCGGGTAAGCTTCGAGTTTTTCTCTTCTTCATTTGTCTTGAATTGTTACTCGTGTCACGGTGAAGGCGACGCTGATGCCGGTTGCTTGGTGTAGTGGCGTTGGGCGGGGGAGGCGGCGACGCGGGTGCAGCCGGGTCTTCGCATGGAGCGCGCTGAGCCGCCCACATGGCAAGGACAGCGTCGTGCCGCGACCCCGTGGATCGAAGCGCGCGGCGGACCCGGCCGAGCCCGGGAAGCCGGCCAAGAAGAGGCGCAGGAAGCAGACCTCGGACCCAGTCTTGTCGGGGTAAGTCTTGTTTCTTGCTTGCGCCCTGATTTCTTGGGCCAGCCTTGTCTTCGCTTGCTTATTCTTCTTTTTCTTCAGGTCACCGATCGCGCTGGCGAGGGCGGCGGCGGAGCCCGCGGCCGCCGAAGGGACCGCGTTCCGCAGGAGCCGGTCTAACCTTGCCGGCCTGGCCGGGGAGGAGGGACGGGGCGACTCGGACCTCGGCCTGGACCCGGACGACGCCGAGGCCTTAGCCTGGCGGGACAGGAACCGGGCTGAGGCGGAGCTGGAGGCGGCGTCGGTCCGGGCTTGGACCGACGCGGTGGTGGCATGGGCACGAGGCGGCGCGGAGCCGGCCTGGCGCGAGATGCCGGAGGGCACGATGGTGGAGGCGACGGTTTTTGAACCGTCGTCGGTGAGGGAGCGCGGCCATGGGGGCCGGCCCGAGGTGATGCTCCTCGACCCGGAGGTCGTGGAGGTGGGGGGCGATACCCCGCCGCGAGCCGACGTGGTCGAGCGCGCGGGGGCTGAATGTGGTGGAGGTGGCGGTGTCCTAGAGGGGGCGCCGCAGACGGCGGCGCCGAAGGCGCCGTCGGCTATGGAGGAGGCACCGCAGGCGGCGGTGCCTGAGGTGGCGACGCAGGGCGTCCCGGTGTCAGGATCGCCGTTGGCGCCGGAAGGGGCGTCGGAGGAGGTGTTGGTCGCGTCGCAAGCGGCCAGCGGGGGCACGCCTTGGTGCCCCGACAGGGCGGATGCCGAGATGCCGTGCCGCAGCGGCCGTCTTCGGGCCCCGGACCCAGGAGGAGGCGGTGCTGGATGCCGTCAGCCGCCATCTGCGAGGCTGGACGGAGTGCCTTGAGGCCTTCGCCCAGGCCGAGACGGAGCGGACGCGCGACCTGGAGCGTGCCGTCCTGGTAAGTCCTTCTTCTTGTTGTTTTCTTGTGATTTCATCTCTGTGGGGGCGCGCCAGCGCACCCACTGGGTGTAGCCCCCGAGGTTCGGGCCAACTATGTAGTAGTTGGGTCGAACCTTAGATGCGTTGGCCTTGTGTTGCCTTTGGTCTTCTCTTCAGCACCTTGATGCCTTTCGGGTTGCCGCCTTCAACCGGCTCCTGGGCAAGCATCGGGAGCTCAACGAGCAGCTTGCTGCCAAGGAGGAGGAGCTTCGCGTCGCCGCAGGTACTTTGTTGTGTTCTTTTCTTCTAGTGGGGGCGCGCTAGCGCACCCACTGGGTGTAGCCCCCGAGATTCGGGCCAACTATGTAGCAGTTGGGCCAAATCTTAGGTCTTGTCTTATTCTTTCTTTCTGCTGAGTCCTTCTTCTTTGCAGCCGAGGTGCTGTCTTGGTGGACCCGGCTGATCCGGGCTGGTCATCACTATGACTGGCTTGTTGCTGATTCCAGCCGTCTCGGCGTGAGGCGGCAGCGAGGGCGAGATGGCAGCATGACGGCGGTCTCTTGACGAGGCCAACCGGCTGCACGAGCAGCTGGCGGGTCACAAGAGCCGCCTCGAGGCCGAGGTGGAGCTTCTTAAGGCGGAGGCCGCCAAGGTGGTGGAGATGCGGCAGGCCCTGGTCGAGGTGGACCAGCAGCGTGGCCAGCTGGTCGACAACAAGGGCCGGCTCCAGGTCGAGGTGGAGCGTTTGCGGGAGCAGGCCACCACGGCTGAGGAGGCCCGCCAAGCCGAGGCTCGCCGCCGTGAGGCGGCCGAGAAGGCAGCCGAAGACAAGGACGTCGAGCTGAAGGCGGCCCTTGCTAAGGCGGCCGACCTGGAGAAGGCGCTCGGGGAGCGGGGCCGTGTCTTGGAGCGGGAGCGACGTGGTACGTTGCTCGAGGTGCAGCACCTGGAAGAGTCTTTCTCCAGTAAGTGCTGCTTCTTCGTTGTTTGCCGGGTCGGGACCCGGCCCTTTCTTCTTTGTTGCTCTTCTAACTTGCTTCTTCTTTGGCTACAGGGGCCTTTCCGGAGACGCGGCGGCTGGCGGAGGAAGCCGTCCGCTATCAGCGCGACCCGACCGGCATTGTTGGGTCCGGGACGGATCCGCTGACGGCCTGGACCTTCCCGGAGATCATTGCCGCTACTAAGGCCCGGCTGCGGGTCTTGGGGACGCAGATGGAGCGGTTGTCCCGAGCCGGTACCGCGATGACGGCGGCCTTGTGGCCGGACTCCGTCCATCCGCGCAGCTTCTTGCGCTTATGCGTCTTTGGTTAGAGATGGGTCGGATCGCTTTAGCGACCGGGCGTTCCATTGCCGGGCGGTCTGAGATGGCGCTCCAGATCGCGCTGTCTTGGCATCCGGATCTTCAGCTGGACGCGCTAATGGGTCAGCGCGCTGGCTCAGAGCAGTTGCTGCAGGAGCAGGCCGGCCGGATCGCCTCCCAGGCTAGCTATATCGCTGAGTTCGCCTTCCACGACGAGTTCCATACGGAACGGACGGAGGACTGCGCGGTCGTGGATGGCGACGACTACGGCTTGCTTCTTCGCGACCCGGAGGGCAGCTCGGAGGAGATGGGCGTCTACGGCGATGCGGAATCCGAAGAGGACACCGGTGCTTCGCTGGACCCGTAGGCCGGCCGGGGGGATCCGTCGACGTCGCGACGCGGCGCTGGGAAAGCATTTGTGCGGCTAACTGTAAAACAGACGGAGGAGTTCCGCATTCCACGGCCGGGTCGTTTCTTCGCCGGCGGTGTCCCTCTTGCGCTTCTTTGATTTGCGCGCGTCGATGAGGTAGTAGGCGTTGCGGTCGTGCAAAGTCCTGCTCACGATGAACGGGCCTTCCCATGGAGAGGACAGCTTGTGTTGGCCTGCCTGCTCTTGGACGAGTTGGAGGACGAGGTCGCCTTCGCGAAATGCGAGAGGCTTGATCTTCTTGATGTGGTAGTGCCTCAGGCCTTGCTGGTAGATAGTCGAGTGGCTAAGTGCCAGAAGGCGCGCCTCTTCAAGCAGGTCGACGCCATCTTCGCGTGCTTCTCTTGCTTCTGCTTCGGTGTACATCGTGATGGGCGGCGAGTCGAACTCAACGTCGGTCGGGATGATGGCTTCGGATCCATAGACGAGGAATAACAGGGTAAACCCGGTCGACCGGTTTGGTGTTGTGCGCAGAATCCAGAGAACCGCGGGTAACTCGTCGAGCCAACTGCCGGGTGAGCGGACGAGTGGCTCGACGAGTCGCGGCTTGATGCCGGACAGGATGAGTCCGTTGGCCTGCTCGACCTGCCCGTTGGACTGCGGATGCGTCACGGAGGCCAGGTCGAGGCGGATGCCGGAGACGAAGCAGTATTGCTCGAGCGCGTCCTTGGCAAAGTTGGTGCCGTTGTCGGTGATGATGCTGTTCGGCATGCCGTAGCGCACCGCTATTCCTTGATGAACCGGACGGCTGTTGGCCCGTCCAGTTTCTTGATTGGTCTTGCCTCGATCCATTTGGTGAACTTGTCCACTGCCACCAGCAAGTCCGTCATGCCGCCTCAAGTGGTTTTGAAGGGTCCCACCATGTCGAGTCCCCAGACCGCGAAGGGCCAGGCGATCGGGATGGTGCGGAGTGCTGACGTCGGCTGGTGGCTGCGTTTGCTGAAGCGTTGGCATCCTTCGCACTTGAAGACGAGCGACTCGGCGTCTTCGAGGGCCGTTGGCCAGTAGAAGCCGTGGCGGAACGCCTTGGACACGAGGGATCGAGATGCGGCGTGGTGCCCTTTTCGCCCGGTGAATGTCGAGGAGGATGTCGATGCCGCGGTCTCGCTTGGACGCAGTACCGAACACGCCGCAGAGAGTTGCGCTTGACGATCTTGTTGTTGATGATACTGTAGGCGGACGCCCAGCGCTGAACTTGCCGAACCTCGGTCTCGTCCATGGGGAGAACCCCATTCTCCAGCCATTCTGATATCAGCAGGGCCCAAGATGGGGTCGTGACGGCGGTGAAGACGGCCACCTAGGTGGGTTCCGAGTCGGCGGCTCCTCGGCCGGGTTGAGCAGCCCCGGGGTTGGTGGCGGCGACGGCCGGGTCCGGGGTGATGGTGGCCGGGTTGAGCTGAGCAGCCCCTGGGCTAGGTTGAGCTGCCCCCGGGCCGGGTTTAGCAGTCCCCGGGCCGGCTTGCGGCGCGGCCGGGTCTTCTGGGACGTGGATGGACTCGGAGTCCAGCGACGGCTTGAGGGATGGCTTGCGCGGGTGCTCAAGGGAGACGCCAGACGGGATGGCTTGACGTGACGAGGCGATCTTGGCGAGCGTGTCGGCTGCCTCGTTCTCCGTGCGCGGGATGTGGAGGAACTCGCAGCCATCGAAGGATCCGGACAGCTTCTGGATGAGGAAGCGATAGCTTGCCATGTTGGAGTCACGGGTGTCCCACTCGCCGGAGCACTGCTGCACCACTAAGTCCGAGTCGCCGTAGCACAGGATGCGCCGGATGCCGAGTTCCTTGGCGAGCCGGAGGCCGTGCACAAGGGCTTCGTATTCGGCGATGTTGTTGGAGGCGACAAAGTGGATCTGGAGTGCGTAGAGGAGTCGGTCACCCTTCGGAGATGACAGTACGATGCCGGCCCCTAAGCCGAGTCACATCTTGGACCCATCGAAGTGCATGCGCCAATGCGTCGAGTCGGGAGGCAGCGGCAGGTACTGGGTCTCGGTCCAGTCGACGAGGAAATCGGCCAGGGCCAGAGACTTGATCGTGGTGCGGGGCTTGTAGAGGATGGTGTGGCCGGCTAGCTGGATCGCCCACTTGGCGACCCGGCCGAAGGCGTCCCGGCACCCGATGATTTCTCCGATAGGCGCCGTGCTGACGACGGTGATGGCGTGTTCTTGAAAGTACCGCTTCAGCTTCTTGGCGGTGAGGTACACGCCATAACACATCATCTGGTAGTGCGGGTAGTTTTGCTTGGAGGTGGAGAGCACTTCGCTGAGGTAGTAGACCGGGCGCTGGACGGCCTGGATCTTGCCCTTCTCCGGCCGCTCGACCACCAGCACCGTGCTGACCACCCGCGAGGTCGCGGCTATGTAGAGCAACAACGGCTCCTTGTCGGTCGGCGCGGCCAGGACGGTGCAGTGGAGAGCATGCACTTGAGGTCTTGGAAAGCTTTGTCCGCCTTGCCGTTCCACTCGAACGGGCTTGTTTTCTTCATTAGCTGGTACAGGGGCAGTGCCTTCTCGCCCAGCCGGCTTAGAAACCGGCTGACATAAGCCAGGAAGCCTGTGAACTTCTGGACATCGCGCAGCCGGGTTGGCTTGCGCATGCGCTTGATGGCCTTAATCTTCTCCAGCTTCGCCTCGATGCCGCGTTTCGAGATGAGGAAACCGAGCAGCTTTCCGGCTGGGACGCCGAAGACGCACTTTTCTAGGTTGAGCTTGACCTTGTATTCGCGGAGGTTGGCGAATGTTTCCTTCAGATCGTCGACGAGTGTGAGCTGCTGCTTGGTCTTCACCACGATATCGTCCATGTACACGTGGATGTTCTTGCCGAGTTGCGGTAGCAGGCATTTCTGCATGCAGCGTTGGAAGGTGGCGCTGGCGTTCTTCAAACCGAACGACATGGTGATGTAGCAGTACGCCCCGAAGGGCGTGATGAAGGACGTCTTTAGGGCATCGGCCGGGTCCAGCTTGATCTGGTGATAGCCGGAGTAGGCGTCCTGGAAGGACAGCAGCTCGCACCCGGTGGTCGAGTCAATGACTTGGTCGATCCGCGGGAGGGCGAAGGATCCTTGGGACAGGCCTTGTTGAGGCTGGTTTAGTCGACACACATGCGCCGGGTCTTGTTCTTCTTTAGGACGAGGACTGGGTTGGCCAGCCAGTCGGGGTGAAACACTTCCATTATGAAGCCGGCCACCAAGAGCTTGGCGACCTCTTCACCAATGGTTCTTCTCTTCTCTTCGGAAAATCGACGGAGGGGTTGACGGACAGGCTTGGCGTCCTTGCGGACGTGGAGTTTGTGCTCGGCGTACTTCCTCGGGATACCCGGCATGTCTTTGGGGGTCCATGCAAAGATATCCCGATTCTCACAAAGGAAGTCGATAAGCTCGGCTCCCTATTTGCTATCGAGGCGGGCGCCTACGACAACGTACTTGCTGCAGCTGGGGTATTCCGGGTTCAGCTTTACTTTCTTGGTTTCCTTGGAGGGCTTAAAGGCGGCCTCATCGGCCGAGTTCAGGGTCGGGATCGATGCGTCGGAGGCCTCGCCGACCAGGACGACGATCCGGTCGAGCTGGCGCCGCTCCTCGGCAATGACCAGCGACTCGGCCAGCTTGGCGCCATCTCGGGCGCACTCCAGAGACTTGCGGTAGTCGCCGGTGATGGTAATAGGCCCTTGGGACCCGGCATCTTCATCTTCAGGTACGCATAGTGGGGAACCGCCATGAATTTGGCGAGCGCGGGCCGGCCCAGCAATGCATGATACACGCTGGACAGGTCCACCATCTCGAACCAGATTGGTTCGCGTCGGAAGTGGCCTCTGTTGGAAAAGGCAGTGCCTAGGAGGCGCTTAGGCATGCCTAGGTGCTAGGCAATGGCTAAACGCCTCACCTAGGGCATAAATGGAGGTCTAGGCACGGCAAGCAAGGAATTGCCTACCCAAGCAAGAAATCATGCCACATACTACACTGATATGCGAAACTGGTTATATTCCAATGGCAGTAGACGGAAATTAACTTATTTATATGCCATAAACTAATATCAACACCCATATAATAATAACAAATACACTACGACATGGTCAAAAAAACAAATACACTACGAGTAAAAACTATATTACCGCCTAGGCCGCGCCTAGGGCGCTTAGGCACCGCCTAGGCACTAGGCGAAGGCCAACCGCCTTGCTTACGCCTAACGCTTTTTCCAACCTTGGAAGTGGCTGCTGTCGTCGAACAGGATGTCGAGCCGGACCCGGCCAATGGGTGAACATGAGAGGTCGGGTATGATGCCGTGGAAGATGGTCCGGGTTGGCTCCAGGTCCTCGGCCTTGAGGCCGAGCTTGGTCATCGTGTCGCGGTAGAGGATGTTGATGCTGCTGCCACCGTCGATGAGGACTCGGGAGAACTTGCAGGTGCGCCGCGCGATGATGGTAGGGTTGAGGACGAGGGAGTATCCACCCGGACTTGGCATGACTGCCGGATGATCCTCCCGGGTCCAGGTGATCGGGCGATCCGACCAATGCATGAAATCCGGCTTGGCCGAGACGACGGTGTTCACCTCCCGCCGGAGGAGGCGCTCGCTGCGCTTGTCATTGCCGAGGCTGGTGAAGACGACGTAGGCCGCGTTCTGGTCCGGGTAGGCGTCGTTCCGCATCGCGCCGCCGGCGGGAGGCGGCTGTGGAGGCGGAGGTGGCTGCCCCGCACCCGGAGCCGGAGCCGGAGCCGGAGGAGACGGGACGTTGCCCCTCATGATGCGCTTGGTGATGGTGCACTGTCGAAGCGTGTGCGTGGAGGGTCTTGCGCTGCTGTGGTGCTTGCATGGGGCGTCGAGCATCTCTTCAAAGCTCATGGTGGGTTGCCACGCCATCTTGCCGGTCTGTCGGCGCTTCGCTGCCGGGTCCGGCGCGGGCTCGGCGGCCGCGACGAGCCGGTTGTCGTGACGTTGCCCCGGCTGCTTGGCCTTGCGCTTGTTGTTCTGGTGGTGCTGCTGCCGGCTGCTTTCGCCGGCCAGCTTCTGTGGAGGGACTGGCTTCGCCTTGCCGGCCTCGTCCAGCGCCACCTAGATCTTCATGGCGGAGTTGGCGTTGGCGTACTTGTCCGCCGTCATCATGTGCGCGGCCATGGTGGCCGGCTCGGAGCGTAGAAGCTTGTGGTTGAGGAGGGTGCCGTCTCGGCACCCACTCACGAAGTATTTGATCGCCTGGACTTCATGGACGCCCTCGCAGCTGTTCCGGAGCTCGATCTAGCGTGTGAGGTACTCGCCGCCGGTCTCTGTCGGCCCCTGCACGGACATGGCGAGCTGGCTGGGGCGACCAGGTCGCTTGTACGTCCCCGTGAAGTTGCGGACAAATGCTTCCTTGAAATCGACCCATGCGTTGATGCTGCCCATCGGCAGGCTGTTCAACCATGTGCGAGCCGATCCTTGCAGCATGAGCGGTGCGTAGCGCACGGCGAGACGATGATTGGCACCGGTGATGCCAATGGCCGTGGTGTAGTCGCTGAGCCAGTCTTCTGGCTTCACGATCCCATTATACTTGGGGGTGTCGCGGGGAAGCACGAACCCCTTGGGGAAGGGATCCTCCCGGATGCATGGGCCGAAACACGCCAGCCCGATAGCGCCGCTCTCCTCCACCTCTAGGGAGCGAGCGAGCTGATCGAGGCGGTGGCACGCGTCGGCATCGTCGATGGTGCGTGGGCCGAGTCGACTGGCGGCCAGGCCCCGAGGGGCCGGGTCAGCTGGAGCCGGACGCTGGAGCAGCCTGGCTGGTCCGCGCTGGTCTTCGGGCGGGCTCATTGCCCAGAGCGTCGGCGGCAGTGCCGGCCGGGTTGTGCCGGGTCCGGCCTTGGCCGGAGTGTGCCTCGCCGGGCGGCGAAGAGGCTGTGTGCAGGAGTTCGCCGGGTCCGCCAAGGCGGGCGGAGCCGGACCCCGCCGGCTTGGCGAGCTAGTTGAGGCGATCATGCTTGGTGTTGGCGGCGTGAAGAAGCTCGCGCATCCTCCCGATGCGCTCCTTGAGCTCCTCGCCCGCGAGTTGGACCGCGGCTGCCTCCACAGCACGCATGTTCTTGACTGGGGTCCCGTAGACGGTCCGGACGGCGCCGAAGGCCCGACCGATCGCTCCTCCCCAAGCGCGAGTATCGGCGGCCCGGTTTGGCTCGGCCGCAGCAGGCGTGAATCCGGCGGCGGCGGCGTGCTCCATGTGAGCAGCTTCCAGGCGGCGTCTGGTGGTGGCCAGCGTCTCGGACAGGTCCAGCATTTGCTGGCGCCTGTCCTCGAGCTGGGTTCGGGCTTCAGTGACGTTGGTGGTGTCAACGTTGGTGCTGATGAGGATGCGGAGGCTTTGCATCGCGATGCGCAGTGTGTTGGACGGCTCCGTCCATGCCGTGGCGCCCGCGGCTTCGGCGACTCTTCTCGCCTTGCTCGACGAGGAAGAGGCGCCATCGTCGGTGACGTAGACCTCTACGTGGGCGTCCATTGCCCCGGCAGTGAATCCGACGCTGAGAGAGAGCGGGGAGTCGGAGTAGCTGAGCACCCCACTGGGGTACTCGTCGGCCGCGAGCACGTCGGAGATGCGCGGCATGGTGAAGGAGGCGGCGAGCGCCCCATGACATCGTCCGCCAGAGCAACGGACTTGTCAGAGTAGGAGAGGGCCCCGTCCGAAGCATGCTTCCGGCCAGCTCCTCGAGCTGCCCCACAGTGGGCGCAACTGTCGTGGTGGGCGCACGGCCGATGCCAAGGGATGGCTAAAGAGAGGAGGAGGCTCGAGGGCGCTGGTGGGCTTCGGAGGCGGGGTTGATATGCACGGGCACGGGACGCTGTACATACCCAGGTTCAGGGCTCTCCGGAGAGATAACACCCCTAGTCCTGCCGAGTTTAGTTGGATGGTTGATAGTACAATGTCGCTCTAGAGCTGTATGAAGGAGGAAGGAGGCTGGCCAAGGCTCCGGCTGCTCCTTCTCTCCGGTGTTGCTATGTAGTGGCTAGTCCTATCTTGCTTGCTTTATCTCGTATGGCTTTCCATGCCGGGGATCTCACACATCATGCCCCGTAGGTGTGGACTCCTGGGGGGTTTTATAGATCAACCCACCTAGGGTTATAATGGTAATATGTCGAGGCAGTGGGTCCGTATTGTCGGTGTCCGGGGTACCAGGCTGGGTCCCACTTGGGAGCTTGTGGTTCGCCGGGTTCCCCTAGGTGCGGGCCCCGCGTACCTAGGGGGGCTGTGCGCCGTCTTGTCGACCGTCATGGCGTGGCCGAGTCGAGCCGCGCACAGTGTTCTCCATCAGGCCGCCGCTTGCTGTCATTAGCGGTGAGGACGGGAACACTGTTGCCGTGCCAGCCCTGGTCAGCGGGTAGGTAAGGGGTACTGTTGCCATGCTCCGGCTGACCATGGGCATGGGCGGGGGCACTGTAGTCTTGGTCATCGGTGATTGAGGTCTCGTCCCATCGTACGGCCTCGATGGGACGGGAGCAGACCCATCGCTGGGTTGCCGTGGACGCCACGGGTGGGTTGGCTTGCTGGGGAAGCCAAGGTTGCGCCGGGCTGAGTTGTTTGCGCGCCACCGGTGGCGGGTCGGCGACGCATTTTGCCGAAGTCGAGGGTCTTGGCCGGGTTGCGCGCCTTGCCGGGTCAAGCGACCCGGCCTGGCGCACGCCGGTTCGTGGGGTGATGCGGGCCCCACTGTTTTTGAAATAGATCCGGGTTCTATTGCCTGCCTGGGGTTCATCCCCCCGACAAGTTGGGTCGAACCTTAGGAGCGTTGGCCTTGTGTTGACTTTGGTCTTCTCTTCAGCACCTTGATGCCTTCCGGGTTGCCGCCTTCAACCGGCTCCTGGGCAAGCATCGGGAGCTCAAGGAGCAGCTTGCTTCCAAGGAGGAGGAGCTTTGCGTCACCGCAGCTACTTTGTTGTGTTCTTTTCTTCTACTGGGGGCGCGCTAGCGCACTACTAGGTGTAGCCCCCGAGATTCGGGCCAACTGTGTAACAGCTGGGCCAAATCTTAGGTCTTGTCTTATTCTTTCTTTCTGCTGAGTCCTTCTTCTTTGCAGCTAAGGTGCTGTCTTGGCGGACCCGGCTGATCCGGGCTGGTCATCACTATGACCGGCTTGTTGCTGATTCCGGCCGTCTCGGCGTCGAGGCGGCGTAGGCGAGGGCGGAGGCGGCCGCGGCTCGGCAGTCTCTTGACGAGGCCAACCGGCTACACGAGCAGCTGGCGGGTCACAAGAGCCGCCTCGAGGCCGAGGTGGAGCTTCTTAAGGCGGAGTCTGCCAAGGTGGTGGAGACGCGGCAGGCCCTGGTCGAGGTGGACCAGCAGCGCGGCCAGCTGGTTGACGACAAGGGCCGGCTCCAGGCCGAGGTGGAGCGTCTGCAAGAGCAGGCCACCACGGCTGAGGAGGCCCGCCAAGCCGAGGCTCGCCGCTGTGAGGCGGCCGAAGACAAGGACGCCAAGCTGTACGTGGCCCTCGCTAAGGCGGCCGACCTGGAGAAGGCGCTCGGGGAGCGGGACCGTGTCTTGGAGTGGGAGCAACATGGTACGTTGCTCGAGGCACAACACCTGGGAGAGTCTTTCTCCAGTAAGTGCTGCTTCTTCGTTGTTTGACGGGTCAAGACCCGGCCCTTTCTTCTTTGTTGCTCTTCTAACTAGCTTCTTCTTTGGCTACAGGGGCCTTTCCGGAGACGCGGCGGCTGGCGGAGGAAGCCGTCCGCTATCAGTGCGACCCGACCGGCGTTGTTGGCTCCGGGACGGATCTGCTGACGGCCTGGACCTTCCCGGAGATCATTGCCGCCATCGAGGTCTTGCCACGGTCTTGGGGACGCAGATGGAGTGGCTGTCCCGAGCAGTACGCGATGATGACGGGCCTTGTGGCTGACTCCGTCCATCCGCAGCTTCTCGCGTCGAGCGCTGGTTGGAGATGTTTCGGACGCTTTAGCGATCGGGCGCGTTCCGCCGCCGGGCGGTCTTGAGATGGCTCTCCGGATCGCTACTGTCTTGGCATCCGGATCTTTAGTCGACGCATCGATGGTCGGGCCGCTGGCTCGAGCGAGTTGCTGCAGGAGCAGGCCTACCGGATCGCCTCCCGGGCCAGCTATATCGCCGAGTTCGCCTTCCACGACGAGTTCCATCCGAAATGGACGGAAGACGGCGCGATCATGGATGGCAACGACTACGGCTTGCTTCTTCGCGACCCGGAGGGCAGCTCGGAGGAGACGGGCGTCTACGGCGATGCGGAAGCCGAAGAGGACACCGGTGCTTCGCTGGACCCGTAGACCGGCCGGGGGATCCGTCGACATCGCGACGCGGCGCTGGGAATGCATTTGTGTGGCTAACTGTAAAACAGACGGAGGAGTTCGGACGGCCGGTTCGTTTCTTCGCTGGCAGTGTCCCTCTTGCGCTTCTTCAATTTGCACGCGTCGATGAGGTAGTAGGCGTTGCGGTCGTGCAAAGTCCTGCTCACGATGAACGGGCCTTCCCATGGAGAGGACAGCTTGTGTTGGCCTGCCTGCTCTTGGACGAGTCGGAGGACGAGGTCGCCTTCGCGGAATGCGAGAGGCTTGATCTTCTTGCTGTGGTAGTGCCTCAGGCCTTGCTGGTAGATAGTCGAGCGGCTAAGTGCCAGAAGGCGCGCCTCTTCAGGCAGGCCGATGCCGTCTTCGCGTGCTTCTCTTGCTTCTGCTTCGATGTACATCATGATGCGCGGCGAGTCAAACTCAACGTCGGTCCGGATGATGGCTTCGGATCCGTAAACGAGGAAGAACGGGGTGAACCCGGTCGACCGGTTTGGTGTTGTGCGCAAACTCCAGAGAACATGGCAACTCGCCGAGCCAAGCGCCGGTGAGCGGACGAAAGTGTCTCGGACGAGTCGCGCTTGATGTCGATGATGAGTCCGTTGGCCCGCTCGACCTGCCCGCTGGATCGCGGATGCGCCCACGGAGGCCGTCGAGGCGATGCCGAGACGGAGCAAGATTTATCGAGCGCGCCTTGGCGGTTGGTGCTTGTTGTCGGTGATGCTGCTGTTCGGCATGCCGTAGCACACTGCTATGTCCTTGATGAACCGGACGGCTGTTGGCCCCTCCAGTTTCTTGATTGGTCTTGCCTCGATCCATTTGGTGAACTTGTCCACTGCCACCAGCAAGTGCATCATGCCGCCTTGAGCGGTTTGGAAGGGTCCCACAATGTCGAGTCCCCAGACCGCGAAGGGCCAGACGATCGGGATGGTGCGGAGTGCTGACACCGGCTGGTGGCTGCGTTTGCTAAAGCGTTGGCATCCTTCGCACTTGAAGACGAGCGACTCGGCGTCTTCGAGGGCCGTTGGCCAGTAGAAGCCGTGGCGGAACGCCTTGGCCACGATGGATCGAGATGCGGCGTGGTGCCCGCACTCGCCCTGGTGAATGTCGAGGAGGATGTCGATGCCGCGGTCCTGCTCAACGCAGCGCTGGAACACGCCGGTAGAGCTGCGCTTGACGATATCGTTGTTGATGATACTGTAGGCGGACGCCCGACGCTGAACTTGCCGAGCCTCGGTCTCGTCTATGGGGAGAACCCCGTTCTCCAGCCATTCTGATATCGGCAGGGCCCAAGATGGGGCCGTGACGACGGTGAAGACGGCCATCTGGGTGGGTTCCGAGTCGGCAGCTCCTGGGCCGGGTTGAGCAGCCCCCGGGTTGGTGGCGGCGACGGCCGGGTCCGGGGTGATGGTGGCCGGGTTGAGCTGAGCAGCCCCCGGGCCGGGTTTAGCAGTCCCCGGGTCGGATTAAGCAGTCCTCGGGCCGGCTTGCGGCGTGGCCGGGTCTTCTGGGACGTGGATGGACTCGGAGTCCAGCGACAGCTTGAGGGACGGCTTGCGCAGGTGCTCGAGGGAGACGCCAGACGGGATGGCTTGACCTGACGAGGCGATCTTGGCGAGCATGTCGGCTGCCTCGTTCTCCACGCGCGGGACGTGGAGGAACTTGCAGCCATCGAAGGATCCGGACAGCTTCTGGATGAGGAAGCGATAGCTTGCCATGTTGGAGTCACGAGCGTCCCACTCGCCGGAGCACTGCTGCACCACTAAGTCCGAGTCGCCGTAGCATAGGATGCGCCGGATGCCGAGTTCCTTGGTGAGCCGGAGGCCGTGCACAAGGGCTTCATATTCGGCGACGTTGTTGGAGGCGGCGAAGTGGATCTTGAGTGCGTAGAGGAGTCGGTCACCCTTCGGAGATGACAGTACGATGCCGGCCCCTAAGCCGAGTCGCATCTTGGACCCGTCGAAGTGCATGCGCCAATGCGTCGAGTCGGGAGGCGGCGGCAGGTACTGGGTCTCGGTACAGTCGACGAGGAAATCGGCCAGGGCCTGTGAACTTCTGGACATCGCGCAGCCGGGTTGGCTTGCGCATGCGCTCGATGGCCTTGATCTTCTCCGGGTTCGCCTCGATGCCGCGTTCCGAGACAAGGAAACCGAGCAGCTTTCCGACTGGGACGCCGAATACGCACCTTTTCGGGTTGAGCTTGACCTTGTATTCACGGAGGTTGGCGAATGTTTCCTTCAGATCGTCGAGGAGCGTGAGCTGCTGCTTGGTCTTCACCATGATATCATCCACGTACACGTGGATGTTCTTGCCGAGTTGAGGTAGCAGGCATTTCTGCATGTAGCGTTGGAAGGTTGCGCCGGCGTTCTTCAACCCGAACGACATGGTGATGTAGCAGTACGCCCCGAAGGGCGTGATGAAGGACGTCTTCAGAGCATCGGTCGGGTCCAGCTTGATCTGGTGATAGCCGGAGTAGGCGTCCGGGAAGGATGACGGCTTCGCACCGGCGGTCGAGTCGATGACTTGGTCGATCCGCGGGAGGGCAAACGGATCCTTGGGACAGGCCTTGTTGAGGCTGGTGTAGTCGATACACATGCGCCAGGTCTTGTTCTTCTTTAGGACGAGCACTGGGTTGGCCAGCCACTCAGGGTGAAACACTTCCATTATGAAGCCGACCGCCAAGAACTTGGCGACCTCTTCACCAATGGTTCTTCTCTTCTCTTCGGAAAATCGACGAAGGGGTTGACGGACAGGCTTGGCGTCCTTGCGGACGTGGAGTTCGTGCTCGGCGTACTTCCTCGGGATACCCGGTATGTATTTGGGGGTCGATGCGAAGATATCCCGATTCTCACGGAGGAAGTCGACGACCTCGCCTTCCTATTTGCTGTCGAGGCGGGTGCCTACGACAACATACTTGCTGCAGCTGGGGTTTTCCGGGTTCAGCTTCACTTTCTTGGTTTCCTTGGAGGGCTTGAAGGCGGCCTCATTGGCCGGGTCCAGGGCCGGGATCGATGAGTCAGAGGCCTCGCCGGCCAGGACGATGATCCGGTCGAGCTGACGCCGCTCCTCGGCAATGACCAGCGACTCGTCCAGCTTGGCGCCGTCTCGGGCGCACTCCAGAGACTTGCGGTAGTCGCCGGTGACGGTAATGAGGCCCTTGGGACCCGACATCTTCATCTTCAGGTATGCGTAGTGGGGAACCGCCATGAATTTGGCCAGCGCGGGCCGGCCCAGCAACGCATGATACGCGCTGGACAGGTCCACCACCTCGAACGAGATTGGTTTGCGTCGGAAGTGGCTGCTGTCGCTGAACAGGACGTCGAGCCGGACCCGACCAATGGGTGAACAGGAGAGGCCGGGTACGATGCCGTGGAAGACGGTCCAGGTTGGCTCCAGGTCCTCAGCCTTAAGGCCGAGCTTGGTCATCGTGTCGCGGTAGAGGATGTTGATGCTGCTACTGCCGTTGATGAGGACTCGGGAGAACTTGCAGGTGCGCCGCATGACGATGGTAGGGTTGAGGACGAGGGCGTATCCACCCGTACTCGGCATGACCGCTGGGTGATCCTCCCGGGTCCAGGTGATCGGGCGATTCGACCAATGCATGAAATCCGTCTTGGCCGGGACGACGGTGTTCACCTCCTGCCGGAGGAGGCGCTCGCTACGCTTGTCGTCGCTGAGGCTGGTTAAGATGACGTAGGCCGCATTCTGGTCCGGGTAGGCATCATTCCGGATCGCGCCGCCAGCGGGAGGCGGCGGTGAAGGCGGAGGCGGCTGCCCCGCACCCGGAGCCGGAGCCGGAGCCGGCGGGACATCGCCCCTCATGATGCGCTTGGTGATGGCACTTTGTCGGCGCAGCGTGGAGGGTCTTCGCGCATGTGGTGCTTGCATGGGGCGTCGAGCATCTCTACAAAGCTCATGGCGGGTTGCCACGCCATCTTGCCGGTCTGCCGGCGCTTCACTGCCGGGTCCGCCGCGGGCTCGGCGGCCGTGACGAGCCGGTTGTCGTTACGTTGCGCCGTATGCTCGGCCTTGCGCTTGTTGTTCTGGTGGTGCTGCTGTCGGCTGCTTTCACCGGCCGACTTCCGTAGAGGGACCGGCTTCGCCTTGCCGGCCTCGTCCAGCGCCACCTGGATCTTCATGGTGGAGTCGGCATTGGCGTACTTGTCCGCCGTCACCATGAGCGCGGCCATGGTGGCCAGCTCGGAGCGTAGAAGCTTGTGCTTGAGGAGGGTGCCGTCTCGGCACCCGCTGACGAAGTATTGGATCGCCTGGACTTCATGGACGCCCTCACAGCTGTTTTGGAGCTTTGTCCAGCGTGCGAGGTACTCGCGGTCGGTCTCCATCGGCCCCTGCACGCGCATGGCGAGCTGGCTGGGGCGACCGGGTTGCTTGTACGTCCCCGTGAAGTTGCGGACAAATGCTTCCTCGAAATCGACCCATGCGTTGAAGCTGCCCATCGGCAGGCTGTTCAACCATATGCGAGCCGATCCTTGGAGCACGAGCGGTGCGTAGCGCATGGCAAGACGACGATTGGCACCGGTGATGCCAATGGCTATTGTGTAGTCGGTGAGCCAGTCTTCTGGCTTCACGGTCCCATTGTACTTGGGGGTGTCGCGGGGAAACACGAACCCCTTGGGGAAGGGCTCCTCCCGGATGCGTGGGGCGAAACAAGCCGGCCCGATAGCGCCGCTCTCCTCCACCTCCGTGGGTGAGCGAAGCTGATCGAGGTGAGCCCGCGTCGATGTCGTTGATGGCCTTGTGGCCGAGTCGTGGCGGCCAGCCCGAGGGCCGGTCGGCTAGAGCGGACGCCGCCAGTGGCTGGTCCGGCTGGGTCTCTCAGGGCAAGCTCGTTGCCCAGGCGTGGCAGTGCGGCCGGCCAGGTTGCGCCGGTCCAGCCTTGGTCGGAGTGCGCCTCGCCGGGCGGCGAAGAGGCCGTGTGCAGGAGTTCGCCGGGTCCGCCAAGGTGGGCGGAGCCGGACCCCACCAGCTTGCCGAGCTTGTTGAGGCGATCCTGTTGGGTGTTGGCGGCTTGAAGGAGCTCGCGCATCTGCCCGATGCGCTCCTTGAGCTCCTCGCCCGCGAGTTGGTCAAGGCCGACCGCGGCTGCCTCCACAGCGCGCATGTTCTTGACTGGGGTCTCGTAGACGGTCCGAATAGCGCCGAAGGCCTGGCTGATCGGTCCTCCCCGGGCGCGAGTATCGTCGGCCCGGCTTGGCTCGGCCGCGGCGGGCGTGAATCCGTGGGCGGCGTCGTGCTCCATCTGAGCAGCTTCTTGGCGGCGTCTGGTGGCGGCCAGTGTCTCAGACAGGTCCAACATTTGCTGGCGCCTGTCCTTGAGCTGGGTTCGGGCTTCAGTGACATTGGTGGCGTCGACGTCGGTGCCAATGTGGATGCGGAGGCTCTGCATCACGACGCGCAGCGGGTCGGACGGCTCCGTCCGTGCCGTGGCGCCCGCGGCTTCAGCGACTCTTCTCGCCTTGCTCAACGAGGAAGAGGCGCCATCGCCGGTGACGAAGACCTCTACGTGGGCGTCCATTGCCCCGGTAGTGAATCCGGCGCCGAGAGAGAGCGAGGAGTCGGAGTAGCTGAGCACCCCACTGGGGTACTCATCGGCCGCGAGCGCGTCGGAGATGCGCAGCGCGGTGAAGGAGGCGGCGAAGCGCCCGATGGCGTCGTCATCGAGCGAGCGATTTTCGTCGGAGTAGGAGAGGGGCCCCGTCCGAAACATGCTTCCGGCCAGCTCCTCGAGCTGCCCCACAGTGGGCGCCAACTATCGTGGTGGGCGCACGGCAGATGCCAAGGGATGGCTAAAGAGAGGAGGAGGCTCGAGGGCGCTGGTGGGCTTCGGGGCGGGGTTGATATCTTGTGGCGGACGCCGGACATACCTGTGTTCGTGGCTCTCCAGAGATAACACCCCTAGTCCTGCTGAATTTAGTTGGATGGTTGATAGTACAATGTCGCTCCCTGGAGCTGTATGAAGGAGGAAGGAGGCTGGCCAAGGCTCCGGCTGCTCCTTCTCTCCGGTGTTGCTATGTAGTGGCTAGTCCTATCTTGCTTGCTTTATCTCGTATGGCTTTGCATGCCAGGGATCTCACACATCATGCCCCGTAGGTGTGGACTCCTGGGGGGTTTATAGATCAACCCACCCAGGGTTACAATGGTAATATGCCGAGTTGGTGGGTCCGTATTGTCGGTGTCCGGGGTATCGGGCTGGGTCCCGCTTGTTGGAAATATGCCCTAGAGGCAATAATAAAAGATTATTATTATATTTCCTTGTTCATGATAATTGTCTTTATTCATGCTATAACTGTATTATCCAGAAATCGTAATACACGTGTGAATACATAGACCATAATATGTCCCTAGTAAGCCTCTAGTTGACTAGCTCGTTGATCAACAGATAGTCATGGTTTAGTGACTATGGACATTAGATGTCGTTGTTAACGGGATCACATCATTAGGAGAATGATGTGATGGACAAGACCCAATCCTAAGCATAGCACAAGATCGTGTAGTTCGTTTTGCTAGAGCTTTTCCAATGTCAAGTATCTTTTCCTTAGACCATGAGACCATGTAACTCCCGGATACCGTAGCAGTGCTTTGGGTGTACCAAACGTCACAACGTAACTAGGTGACTATAAAGGTGCACTACAGGTATCTCCGAAAGTGTTTGTTGGGTTGACACGGATCGAGACTGGGATTTGTCACTCCGGATGACGGAGAGGTATCTCTGGAACCACTCGGTAATGCATCATCATAATGAGCTCAAAGTGACCAAGTGTCTGGTCACAGGATCATGCATTACGGTACGAGTAAAGTGACTTGCCGGTAACGAGATTGAACGAGGTATTGGTATACCAACGATCGAATCTCGGGCAAGTAACGTACCGATTCACAAAGGGAATTGTATACGGGGTTGCTTAAATCCTCGACATCGTGGTTCATCCGATGAGATAATCGTGGAACATGTGGGAGCCAACATGGGTATCCAGATCCCGCTGTTGGTTATTGGCCGGAGAGCTGTCTCGCTCATGTCTGCGTGTCTCCCGAACCCGTAAGGTCTACAGACTTAAGGTTCGGTGACGCTAGGGTTATTAGGAAGACTTGTATGTGATTACCGAATGTTGTTCGGAGTCCCGGATGAGATCCCGGACGTCACGAGGAGTTCCGGAATGGTCCGGAGGTGAAGACTTATATATGGGAAGTTGTCATATGGTCACTGAAAAGTTTCGGGGGCATATCGGTATTGTACCGGGGCCACCAGAGGGGTTCCGGGGGTCCACCGGGAGGGACCACCTCTCTCGGAGGGCCTCATGGGCCGTAGTGGGCAGGGAACCAGCCCCTGGAGGGGTTGGCGCGCCCCCCTCCTTGGGCCCATGCGCCTAGGGTTGGGGGGAAACCCTAGTGGGGGCGC
Source organism: Aegilops speltoides (assembly GCA_021437245.1). Classification (NCBI taxonomy): domain Eukaryota; kingdom Viridiplantae; phylum Streptophyta; class Magnoliopsida; order Poales; family Poaceae; genus Aegilops; species Aegilops speltoides. Next base: position 392,377,609 of record CM038143.1, read on the forward strand.
CCCCTTGCTTGGGGGCAAGCCCCCTCCCTTGGCCGCCGCCCCCCCTCTAGATCTCATCTAGAGGGGGCCGGCCCCCTTCCCCCTTCCCCTATAAATAGAGGGGTGAGGGGAGGGCTGCACACAACATCCAAAGCGCAGCCCCTCCCCTCCCCAACACCTCTCCTCCTCCTTTATGAGCTTGGCGAAGCCCTGCCGGAGTACTGCCTCTCCACCACCACCACGCCGTCGTGCTACTGCTGGAGCCTTCTTCCTCAACCTCTCCTCCCCCCTTGCTGGATCAAGAAGGAGGAGACGTCATCCGCTCCGTACGTGTGTTGAACGCGGAGGTGCTGTCCGTTAGGCACTTGGTCATCGGTGATTTGGATCACGGCGAGTACGACTCCATCATCCCCGTTCTCTTGAACGCTTCCGCTCATGATCTACAAGGGTATGTAGATGCACTCCTATCACTCGTTGCTTAGATGAACTCATAGATTGATCTTGGTGAAACCGTAGGAATTTTTTTATTTTCTGCAACGTTCCCCAACAGTGGCATCATGAGCTAGGTCTATGCGTAGTTCTCTATTGCACGAGTAGAACACAAATTTGTTGTGGGCGTAGATGTTGTCAACTTTCTTGCCGCTACTAGTCTTATTTTGCTTCAGCGGTATTGTGGGATGAAGCGGCCCGGACCGACCTTACACGTACGCTTACGTGAGACAGGTTCCACCGACTGACATGCACTAGTTGCATAAGGTGGCTAGGGGGTGTCTGTCTCTCCCACTTTAGTTGGGGCGGATTCGATGAAAAGGGTCCTTATGAAGGGTAAATAGAAGTTGACAAATCACGTTGTGGCTTTTTCGTAGGTAAGAAAATGTTCTTGCTAAAACCCTATTGCAGCCACGTAAAAGATGCAACAACAATTAGAGGACGTCTAACTTGTTTTTACAGCAATTGCCTTGTGATGTGATATGGCCAAAAGTTGTGATGAATGATGAATGATATATTGTGTTGTATGATATCATGTTCTTGTAATAGGAATCACGACTTGCATGTCAATGAGTATGACAACCGGCAGGAGCCATAGGCGTTGTCTTTATTTTTGTATGACCTGCGTGTCATTGAAGAATGCCATGTAAATTACTTTACTTTATTGCTAAACGCATTAGCCATAGAAGTAGAAGTAGTCGTTGGCGTGACAACTTCATGAAGACACGATGATGGAGATCATGATGATGGAGATCATGGTGTCATGCCGGTGACGAAGATGATCATGGAGCCCCGAAGATGGAGATCAAAGGAGCTATATGATATTGGCCATATCATGTCACTATTATATAATTGCATGTGATGTTTATTATGTTTATGCATCTTGTTTACTTAGAACGACGGTAGTAAATAAGATGATCCCTTATAACAATTTCAAGAAAATGTTCTCCCCTAACGTGCGCCATTGCTAAAATTCGTCATTTTGAAGCACCACGTGATGATCGGGTGTGATAGATTCTTATGTTCACATACAACGGGTGTAAGACAGTTTTACACATGCAAAAACACTTAGGGTTAACTTGACGAGCCTAGCATGTACAGACATGGCCTCGGAACATAGAGACCGAAAGGTCGAACATGAGTCGTATGGAAGATACGATCAACATGGAGATGTTCACCGATGATGACTAGTCCGTCTCACGTGATGATCGGACACAGCCTAGTCGACTCGGATCGTGTAACACTTAGGTGACTAGAGGGATGTCTAATCTGAGTGGGAGTTCATTAAAATAATTTGATTAGATGAACTTAATTATCATGAACTTAGTCTAAAACCTTTGCAAATATGTCTTGTAGATCAAATGGCCAACGCTCATGTCAACATGAACTTCAACGCGTTCCTAGAAAACCAAGCTGAAAGATGATGGCAGCAACTATACGGATCGGGTCCGGAACTTGAGATCATCCTCATAGCTGCCAAGAAAGCATATGTCCTAGATGGACCGCTAGGTGAAGCACCCATCCTAGAGAACCAAGGCGTTATGAGCGCTTGGCATTCATGTGCTGATGATTACTCCCTCGTTCAGTGCGGCATGCTTTACAGCTTAGAACCGGGGCTCCAAAAGCGTTTTGAGAAACACGGAGCATATGAGATGTTCGAGGAGCTGAAAATGGTTTTGCAAGCTCATGCCCGGGTCGAGAGATATGAAGTCTCCGACAAGTTCTATAGTTGTAAGATGGAGGAAAATAGTTCTGTCAGTGAGCACATACTCAAAATGTCTGGGTTGCACAACCACCGGTCCCAGCTGGACATTAACCTCCCGGACGAGGCGGTCATTGACAGAATCCTTTAGTCGCTCCCACCAAGCTACAAGAGCTTTGTGATGAACTACAATATGCAGGGGATGGTGAAAACTATTCCTGAAGTATTTTCAATGCTGAAGTCGGCAGAGGTAGAAATCAAGAAAGAACATCAAGTGTTGATGGTCAATAAAACCCCCAAGTTCAAGAAGGGCAAGGGTAAGAAGAACTTCAAGAAGGACGGCAAGCATTTTGCCGCGCCCGGTAAGCCAGTTGCCGGGAAGAAGTCAAAGAATGGACCCAAGCCTGAGATTGAGTACTTTTATTGCAAAGGGAAGGCTCACTGGAAGCGGAACTGCCCCAAATACTTAGCGGACAAGAAGGCCGACAACACTAAAGGTATATGTGATATACATGTAATTGATGTGTACCTTACCAGTAATCGTAGTAACTCTTGGGTATTTGATACCGGTGCCGTTGCTAATATTTGTAACTCACAGTAGGAGCTGCGGAATAAGCGGAGACCGCGAAGGACGAGGTGACGATCTTGGCGTCGGGAATGGTTCCAAGGTCGATGTGATCGCCGTCGGCACGCTACCTCTACATTTACCTACGAGATTAGTTTTAAACCTCAATAATTGTTATTTAGTGCCAAGTTTGAGCATGAACATTGTATCTGGATCTCGTTTGATATGATATGGCTACTCATTTAAATCCGAGAATAATGGTTGTTCTATTTATATGAGAGATATGTTTTATGGTCATGCCTCGATGGTCAATGGTTTATTCTTAATGAATCTTGAGCGTAATGTTACACATATTCATAGTGTGAATACCAAAAGATGTAAAGTTGATAACGATAGTCCCACATACTTGTGGCATCGCCGCCTTGGTCACATTGGTGTCAAGCGCATGAAGAAGCTCCATCTCGATGGACTTTTAGAGTCTCTAGATTATGAATCATTTGACACATGCGAACCATGCCTCATGGGCAAAATGACCAAGACTCCGTTCTCGGAACAATGGAGCGAGCAACCAACTTATTGGAAATCATACATACCAATGTGTGCGGTCCAATGGCGTTGAGGCTCATGGAGGATATCGTTATGTTCTCACTCTCGATGACTTGAGTAGATATGGGTATGTCTACTTAATGAAACACAAGTCTGAGACCTTTGAAAAGTTCAAGGAATTTCAGAATGAGGTAGAGAATCAACGTGACCGAAAGATAAAGTTCCTACGATCAGATCGTGGAGGAGAATATCTAAGTCATGAATTTGGTACGCACTTAAGGAAATGTGGAATCGTTTCACAACTCACGCCGCCTGGAACACCTTAGCGTAATGGTGTGTCCAAATGTCGTAATCGCACTCTATTGGATATGGTGCAGTCTATGATGTCTCTTACCGATTTACCGCTATCATTTTGGGGATACGCTCTAGAGACAACTACATTCACTTTAAATAGGGCACCGTCTAAATCCGTTGAGACGACACCGTATGAATTATGGTTTGGGAAGAAACCTAAGCTGTCGTTTCTAAAAGTTTGGGGATGCGATGCTTATGTCAAGAAACTTCAACCTGAAAAGCTCGAACCCAAGTCGGAAAATTGCGTCTTCATAGGATACCCTAAGGAAACCATTGGGTATACCTTCTACTTAAGATCCGAGGGCAAGATCTTTGTTGCCAAGAACGGATCCTTTACGAAAAGAGTTTCTCTCGAAAGAAGTAAGTGGGAGGAAAGTAGAACTTCGATGAAGTACTACCTCTTGAGCAGGAAAGTAGTGCAGCTCAGGAAAATGTTCTGTGGTGCCTACACCAACCGGAGAGGAAAATAATGATGATGATCAAGGTACTTGGATCAAGTTGCTCTTGAACTTCATAGGTCCACAAGGACACGTTCCGCACAGTGAATGCAGCAACCTGTCGGAAAATCATGTTGTTAGACAACGGTGAACCTTGAACTATGAAGAAGCGATGGCGGCCCAGATTCCAACAAATGGCTTGAAGCCATGCAATCCGAGATAGAATCCATGTATGAAAACAAAGTATGGACTTTGTGGACTTGCCCGATGATCGGTGGCGATAGAAAACAAATGGATCTTTAAGAAGAAGACGGACGCGGATGGTAATGTTACCATCTATAAAGCTCGACTTGTCGCTAAGGGTTATCGACAAGTTCAAGGGGTTGACTACGATGAGACATTCTCTCCGTGGCGAAGCTGAAGTCCGTCCGAATCATGTTAGCAATTGCCGCATACTATGATTATGAGATATGGCGGATGGACGTCAAAATGGCATTCCTTAACGGACATCCTAAGGAAGAAGCGTATATGATGCAAGCGAAAGGTTTTGTCGATCCTAAGAATGCTAACAAAGTATGCAAGCTCCGGCGATCCATTTATGGGCTGGTGCAAGCATCTCGGAGTTGGAACATTCGCTTTGATGAGATGATCAAAGCGTTTGGGTTTATCTTGAGACTTATGAAGA